>JAVIXY010000105.1:0-128176 GCA_033030565.1 Fusarium nematophilum
AGCATTCCTCGAGGTTCTTAGGGTTAAAGCGTAAAATATTTAGCTTCCTAGTGACTAGATCGATCTATTTTTACACGGTAGAATCTTTAAAAGATTCTCTATTTATTAATCTAGGTATATTGCGAATTAAGGTAGAATTATAATAGTTATAGTTAAGTTACGCGGTAGGGTTGATTCTAGTAATATCGTAAAAGCAGGGATAGTTTTAATTGCGGCGGGGTTAAGTATATAATTAAATCGTTATACGTGGGATTATATATTAAAAGCATAGTACCTCTAGCTTAGTGGCGACCCCACATAAATATAGGTACCTCGATTTTTTTTGCGAATTAACCCTCTATTTGTTAGTCAGACCACCCCCCTACCGGAGGTACGGAGGTCAGGGGATGGTCGATTTAGAGACCCCCACAGTAGATATAGAATCCTCTAATACTTTATCCTGCTTGGAGTATAATATAAATAAACCTTTATGCCTTATTAGCTGTGTCTACTACTTCCTCAAGCTAAACTGTTTCTTAACAACCCCTTGCATTTCATCGCTTTCTTCTAAAGGCCTCTTAGCACTCCGCCCAGAATGGTAACTGTCTAATATCTTCTGAAACTCTGGCGCCTTAATAGCAGCAAAAGTGACCTCCAATTCACTCCTTGCCTCAGAATCGAATCTTGCCCTGGCAAATAGCTTCTCCGCAACAGAAGCAATCAGGTCCATCAAGTTTGGAGGAAAACTGGAGTATTTCTCCCTCAGAAAGAGACAGAAAGCACTCAAGATTGTCATCGTTGATTCCTGCCCTGCTGGCTTCTCGAGGTCCAGACTGCAGTCAAGGCGCCTGCTATCAATGGCTGGAATCTCGGCAAGCAGGTCTGCTCCGGCGTTGAGAAAGTCGTCCAAGGTGACAAGGTACGCCGCATACATGTCGTACGTCAGCGAGAGAGAGAAGACAGCCAGCAGGTACATAGCAAAGGCAGTCAGACGGCTCGCAGGATGACGGGCATTCGGGTCCGCGCCATGGCTAAGAAACTCGGAGAAGAGCCGGTCTTTGACAGCAAAACGAAACAGATCCTGTCCCGAATAAGGACGACTCCAAGGGGAAATCCGACTGACGAATGCCAGCCACGGCGTCAGTTCTCCACTCGCATTGTCCTCCTCGTTTGGGTCCCAACCCCGGTCCAGCAGCATAGTTATCAGTTTTGCGCTGCCGAGCGGCGGCTTTGACGCCACGAAGATGCTGAAGTAATCATCTGCTGACGTCCTCAACTTGTACGCGACATACTCGTGGCACCTCGACCGCAAGACCGTTTCGCGAACCGGCAGCCATGGGTGGCAGTGCCCCATGAAGAATCGCGCTTGGCCGACATTGAACATGACTTCAACGGCACGTTCCAGCTCTTCTAGCAAATCGGACAATTGCTCTAGACCATGCTCACTGACACCCGAGGCATGGTTCAGGCATGCTTTCGAGAGGTCTATCAGCAGTCCGCCGTTGTCGCCGGGCGAGTTCCTGACAACTGGCCTACTGACCTTTTCGCCAGAAGCCGTGTCCGCACCGCCGTTGGAGAAATCCGTAGATTTAATCTTGACGACGAATGCCCTTGTAATTGAGAGTGCCGCATCAAAGTGCTCCGCGGTTTTGTGCAAAAGGTATTCGTTCATTTCTTTGGTTCGTAGAAAATCTCGTACCGTCCGATGAAGAAACTCGACACTTCCACTCCTAACTTCCAGCAGGCCTTGTGCCCTCTCGTTGATTCGCCGACGCGTTCTTGATTGGAGCTTTTTTGTTTCGCTCGCCGAGGCGATTCTCACGGGCCAATGGTTTGCGTAGTTCTTGTCCTTGTACTCGTGATCCTGGTACCCAAAGATTTCGAGTGAAAGGGGGGCATCCGCCTGAAGAGCCAAAAGGAAATTGCCCGCCATCTTCTCGTGATATACGACATCTACCGAGTCCAGCATGTGCTTAAAGAGGCTCTCAAGACGCGTTGGAAGAATACCCAGCCTCTGTTGCAGCTCGTCAATGTCATCGTCATTGGTCAGGCCCCTTAAGAGAGAATCCGTGACCAGGAGAACCCATAGAAAGACGCCGTTTGCCCTATCGCCAATGGTGCGGATAAGAGACTCCTTCTCGCCCTCTTCCGCAGCGCAGGCAGCCCACCTGGGGTGACTCTGCAGCCGATCTTTGGCAAACGCAGCGATGTCGTCCTGGGTGAAGCCGTGAATGGAGAGCCGAGCGCAGCTTCTAAAGGCATCTTCAAAGGCGTTCAGGGGACGACTCGCAATGCACAGCTTGAAGTTGGGTGACCGGGAAAACTCGTCGAGTATGTCGCAGAGACCAACATGCTCGCCGTCGAACTCGTCCAGGCCATCAACGAAGAAGCAGAACTTTGCCGGCAGATCGTGGTGAGAAGCGAGGACCTCCAACGCAGTACGAATCTCCAGCGTGGACCAAGCCTCCAACCTCACGTCAGCGAGTTTCGACTCGGCATTGCTCCAACGTGAAGAGCAGGCAATGGGGATACAGTCTGGACATTTCCTAAAGATCTCAAACAACAGAGTTTGCAGCAGGCCCTGCTGAGACCGCTGCATAGGTGTGCCGGCACTCCAGAAATAATGCGTCACGACCGCGACGGGTTTTGGACTTGCCCATTTGGCGAGCGCTTCGTCAGTGTCAGGCGTGTCGGCCAGAAACTTCATCAAAGTCGACTTGCCCGAGCCTGCCCGCCCGGAAATCCAGAAGATTCCGGACCCTGTCTGCAGCCAGTCCGACAGTGCAGAGGTGAAGATCCAGCAGAAGGTCCGGGTGTGCGCGTCCGAGATGGCTTCATGTCGGACCGGTCGGGACTGGAAGTTCAGGCTTGTTAGGACAGCTTGCTGCTTTGAGAGATGGAAATGGCCAGAAAACAAGTTGTCGAGCCTTGAAGCCAGTTTGTCGATCACATCCGCTGCGGTGATGCGTTGTAAAATGATTGGTGTGTTTCCGTCATCGGACACCTCCATGTCCAGGTTCAATTCCTTCAGTCCCTGCGATATGGAGTCGAGTTTGGCCGATTGGTCCAACTGCATTCTGGCATTCTCTTGTTTCATCTGAGATACCTTGCGGCTGAGTCCTGAAATTTCATCGCTAAACACTGTCAGTCTCGCATATCATGGAAACCCCGGATCCATCTGATCCTCTAGTGTGCGCACCTGACGAAATCTACAAGGTAGACAAGCATACTATCCTGAGCCTGCTTAAGCCGCTTCTCAAAGTCGCGTATCTTTCGACTCTCCCACACCGTTCCCAGGCCGGCTTTGACGCTCTTCCATAGGCAGTGCTTGCTTGTGCCATCAACCTCGAGTTTCTGGAGAATACCCAACAGCTCCTTGCAGTCGGCCTCACACTGGGCCGACAACTGCGCCAGAGACTTGGCAATCTGCATTTGGCTGGATGCAGGCTTTACTGATGGTCGTCCTGGGGGTGGAGATTTGATTGGACTGCTGAGCTTCTCGCTCAATGCCAGGAGGGTTGAAACGACATTTTCCAGAGCCAGATTGTCGGCGGTTGCACCTTTGGCGGGATTGGAATATCTCGCTGCTCGCGAAGACGATCTGTGCGCTGTAGCGATGAATTGCGCCACGGCGGCGCTGCCCAGGACACACAGAGGATCCATGGCGCCTCGTGCTGCTCAGCAAGAACGAGCAGAGTATCGGATCGGACGCGCTCCAGATTTGAGGCCACCGGGTCACTTCGTTGTGTCGTGTCTAGCACAGCCTTCTTGTTGGATGTGTCGTGGTTTTGGGAAGTATCTTGGCGCGCGAATTTAAGCTAAGCTCCCGCCACGCTCGGCTAAAGTCAGGGCCTAAACGTATGCGGATTAATTTGTCCAGGCAATAGATCTCTGCTCATATATAGCTCTACTAACTAATAATAAATGTATACATTAAGAAACAGTATTAAAAATAGTAATTCCAATATTTCTTAATCTCATTACTACCCTCTGTATTACCTTAGGTATAATTGCATGCCCTTGCTTTTCCCTTATTCCTTACTTTATACAACCTTAGTTTAACTAGTAGTTATCTAATTCCCAGTTCGTAGAGGAAAGAATCCTATCCCCAGTACTAGCTGTTCTATTCCTAGGACCTTATACGCAAAGCCATCAGGCTCCTGGCGGTTCCATTATCTCCATGGAATACTTGTTAGGTGGCTGAGATCCTGTAGGTGAGCCCGCGGAGTAGGTTGCCTTCTTCTGCGGGAGTTGTGCCGATACTTCCTCGCAAAGCGTGGCAGAAACCGCAGTAATGTATCGTCGTCAAATATACGTTCAATCTTCCCATTCCTCCAGCCTGATGCGGTTCTGGGGCCTGGCCCAGTGCACTCTGATTTCAGGCTACTTCTGCCGCTTCTGCCGCCGTGGCTGATAGTATGATTTCAGCTCACGTCTCTGCCAAGTTTGTGGCTTACGCATTTTGGTGGTGCGGCTGCTTTTAAGGAATCATCGTTGGACGACCGTCTGGGTGATCTACACTTGGCATCCATCTAAGCGCCAGCCTGCTTTTCTGGGGCTCGCTAATTTTCAGCTTTAATTTTCTTTTGCTGAGCGGATGTGCTCTTTGAGGTGTTTAAATCTAAGCGCTTTTCCCTTTATTTTCGTCCCCGTGAGATCGATTTCCTTTACTCCCGAAATGATCACCATGGTCGAATGGAATTTCACCGTCATTAACAACATTACCAGGGAGACGGACTTCCAAGGCATCACTATACCAGGAGAGTGGTATGCCTGGGAGCGAGCCTACTTCGGCCGAATAATCCCGACGCTGCTCAATCCACAAGAAGGGGCTCTCTTGGTCGAGGACGGATGCAACTATGGAGACCCAGACCAACTCAACTGCACCAAAACGTGCAACAGCACCGAATATATGTTCAGGTCTCCCGAGAACCTTTGGGACTGCATAACCCTGGCGACGGTGTCTCTGAGCGTAGTTGCCGGAAACGACACGGTGGACCGACGGAGCGAGAGAGAAATGGACGCTCTCTTCCATTTCGACTCATTAAAGGATTTTCATCGGCTCTCTGCCTTCAGCAAGATCCACGAGTGTCTGTTGCAGTCATGCTCCGACTCCAAGTTTGGGACATGCCCGTCGCAGTTCGTCGACTATCAGAGCGGACCCATGACTGAGGACAGCCTCGTCAACTTTGGCCTCACCCTGAACTTGGGCTACTGTGGGGGTGCGGAAACAGGACTTGACTCGGATCTAGTAGGCCAGGGTGTTAGTTTTTTTCTTCATCGTTAATCTATGACCAAGCCAAGTCTGGTTCTAAATGTTCTGATGAGTGAACTCTGGCAGATCCTCATATCGTACATATTCCAGTACCCTCTCGTCCTCTTCTTCAGCCTTTCTTTTGGGCTGACGTGCGATCGGATGAGGGCCAAATTTTGGAAGCCCATTTGGAGATTCTTGAGGAGCGCTCCCCTGATCACCTCTGCAGCCAAATCCTTGGAGACTTTCAGCCAATACCGACCGATGAGAGCATTCGCCCGACTATGTCGACGATTCCCAAGTGCGGTGTCGTCGACTCTGATTGACCTCCAGGAAGCACAGGCCTTCTTCACCGCAACCATTGCCATTTCAGTCATCGTGGCATTCACCAGCTACAAGGGCCTGGCCAACATTGTCTCCGTCTTTTCCTACCTCGCCAACACACAGATGGCTCGCAGCGTGGTTCTCTCGGGCATGGGGCCTCTCATGCTGACGCAGGTGATTCTCCATATGGCGGGGAACAGGTCCGGATACAGTCTGGCATTTGTGGTCGTCAACTGGATCCTCATCATCTACATGTCCCGACGCGTGCAGATCGACACCGTTTCCCTGGAGGAGCACCTCAAAAAGGTGTCAGCGGTGCCCGCCTGCGGCGACAATACCGGGCCCATGTCGTACTGCATGAAGGCGTATGCTGATCGTCTCGTGTTTGATGACGTTAGGTTCTTCCTCGCGCACGCGGTAACCCCCTTGCTTGTGGTGGACTGGGTGCTGCATATTCACTCTCGCCATCTCTCCAGGTGGCTGGACGGCTCCTTGGTAGACAGGGTCTTGTCCTCGAACCACCAGAGGTGGCAAAGCTCTCGGGTTGGGAAATGGGTCATTGAACATTCGCCTCTCCCGCCTTTCTTCGTAGTATTGGTGCCCTTTTTGGCGCTTTTCATACTCGGATCCGGGCTTGTCGATTTATTCTTGCTGTACCATGTATTGCATGTTTCGCCCGACCCGGATGAAGGAACACCCTGGTCGTTTGGACAACTCGTCGCAGTGACTATCTGGCTTCCGGTAGTCTCCAAGTTCTTTTACCTGTGGTATTGTAAGTCTTGCGTCCCACTATTGGTGGTAGACACGCGGTGCTTTGCCCCCAAAGACCATCGCTGACTTGTCTCGAATAGTTGGAGTCGACGAGGGAGTTGAGGCTCGTATTGATAAGGGATTTGAGGTGTCACGCCGCCCAACCGCCATCCTGGAGGATCCAGACTCTGAACAGACCGAGTCGGAAGGTGATCGCTTGATTCCACCCCCTGGCCGGAGCAGTCTGGGTGAAACGGAGCAAATCGAGATGCGAACTTCGGTCGGAGCGTCTGCGAAATCCCTACCTAAGAGACGGGGCACTGGGTTGAGCCCTGGCGCGGAGACGGTTTTTTGAACAAACCTTGTTGCGGCCCTACCATCCATAGTCACAAATGTGAGAGTTAGGTATGATGTATCTTAATGTGGTAATTAATCAACTCTCGGTCATCTCGACATGCTCTTCAGGAGTCACCACCTCCAAGAGCGCACCGGACCTGGCACTGGTCGTGAACAAAAGTCTTGAGCCCACTGCTCCGTAGACACCGCACAAGGTCACAGAGAAGCCTCTCCGTATCCCGACCATCCAGCCAATGCACTCCGTCAACAACGCACAACGTGCCCAGAGGCACGAACCCAGCCGCCTCGGCGAGAGCGGAAAGTGCCCCATCCCATGTCCGTATCGTTCCATCCAGGCTGGAAATGTGCTGCTCCAGTCTGCCGAAGAGACCTTGGGTCTGCACCGCGGGAGGGGAGGACTGAAGCTCGGTGATGAGTTGCCGCAGGAGGGCATATGCCAAGGCTATCACCCCCTGTGCTTCCCTCGTGGGATTTCCTTCGCGAGGCCTCTGGCGGCTGATGTTGCAAAAGTACGAAATCAGCGGCATCGGCTTCCCGCCGCGTAATTTGATCTCCCTGGCTATTTCAATATACTTTGCTGCCAGCATTGACATGGGGTTGTCGTGGTCCTCTGCCAGCGTGGTAGGTCCCTGAAGCCAAATAAATGAGGACGCTTCGGCCTCATCTTCAAGCCAGTTGATCAGATTTTGGAGCATGTCAGGTGGAATAGAGCTGACGTGGAATCCTTCTGGGATGAGCTTGACTCTGTCCTTGTCAAAGCAGCCATCTAAGACTTGACTGGCTTCGTCTTGTATGTTTCCTTTGTGAGTTGGATGCTCCTCCGTGACTGCATTGTCTATTAGAGCTGTTCAAAGAAGAACAATCAGTCAACAGAGAGAGAACCCACCATCCTCAATCGAGAATATCGATGATGCCGACTGCCACGATAGCCTCCGCTGTTGTGCTTCAGCTGTCAGACGTTGTTGATCAGCCCAGGCTTTCGCTTGAGGTATCAGGAGATGGCGCTGAAGCAATTTGGCCAGCTCCCGGTGCGAGTCCCTCATTTCCTCGATCGTCGCCGCCATCCGGGCATTATCCTCTCTGAGGTGCTGCACATCCTTGTCAATACCCTCCACACGATGGCGTGTAATCCTCCCGTCGGCCAAACCACTCTGCGTCGCAAAGAGCCTGATCCGCTGGGACTTTGCCTTGACTTCCGCAATGTCCTTTTGTAGCATCTCTGATAGGTTCTCGTTAAAGGCGTCGGCGGCCCTCTTGTGTCTTGCCCTGATCATCCACTCCAGGGAGTTTTCCAAGAATCGGAAAATGCCCGTGTACAACTCGACCACCCGGGTTGTCATTTCATCGTTGGGAAATAGCATCAGGTCCCGCTCAGAGTCTTGGATAAGATCCGTCATGTCTTCGAGGGCGTGCGCCAGGTTTTCGACGACAGTCTCATGGTTGACACTGGCCTTTGGATATAGTGAGACGCTCAGTTTTGAGCTAGGGCCGTTGGATAGATGCACGCACCTTCACAACCGCGGTGACGCTGCCCATAAACAGCGAAAAGTACTCATGCGATTCAGGGAGCACCTTGAGAAGAGACTTGTGCGAGTCCACCGCACCGCAAAACTTGTGAAACTTTGTCGACACTGCTCCGTGCCGGCCCGATTTGCGCTTGTTAGTCCAGCTCTGCATTCCCTGGCTCACCAGTTTTGTGATTCCTTCCATAGTCGGATTCGCGGTTTCGAGATCCAGGCGATCGCTTGGGTCGCTCTGCTCCTGGAATTTGACCCATGTTTTGCGTAGTTTCTCCGACTGGACTGCAATGACAGCCGTGATATCATTTCTATATATCCGTTAGAATGAATATCATATCAAGCCTCATAATGGTGAGGTGCTGACCGCCTCGACTCTACCAAATCTGTTGGTTGGAAAAAGGCAGCCCATGGGTCTGCCAGGTTCTCGAGGCTCGGCCGATCCTCTGCAATGGCTGTGGAGAGGCGGTAAGCTGGATTGTCCGGTGCGATCCGGCCTTGAACTTCCATGCTGTACATGTAGACTATCCGTGCTGGGTTATATTGGCGGTTCTCTCCCATCACCTAGTCTTCCAAGTCGCCAATCTAAATACTCCGGCGCGTTTGGATATTGAAACGATGAGGGAGGGGAAATCCAGGCGGGCTGTGCTGGAGGCCCGGTGAGGCTCGGGACTGAAAAACGCCTGGCTGTTGTGTTGGTGTGGCAGCTGGTAATCTGCCAAGGCACCCAGCTCATCGGCGTGCATCAGATGGCTGTGGCTGACCAATATGAGTGGTTCTGGTTCCGACGTGGAGCTACCTTTGTATTTTCAACCGTGGAAATTACAATGGTCGCCCAACATCCTAAGAAATGGGTGCCCAACACGAGGCTCTCGTTGACTTTGCCTTCAAGTGCGGAGAAGCCAGTGACTTGAATCAATTGCTAGCAGATCTCGCTTTTCTACTCGCGCCATTTCAACGTCCTTCTCTGCTTCACGACCACTCCCCGCCAAAATTCAATCATCGGCTATGAACACCCCAGAGCCTCCTCCTAACAACGGCGAGGAGCCTCGTCCTCCTCGTCCTAACGACGACGAGCACTCGCCACAAGACACTCACAGGCCAGACACCGACCCCAGTATTGGCCGCCCCTGGGTCAGATACCGGGTAGAGTATCGCTCTGTCGCTACCAACGAGCTGGTAGACCAGAAGGACACCCGAGATGCTCACGATAAGCTCTGGAGTGAAGACGAAACCCATGCTGAAGGATGGCCCGTCTTTGACGTGATCAAGACCATCAAAACCCACCACCAGGAGTCAGGGAAATCCCCCCGCGATGGCACTCAAACGAGCACTCCTCTGGCCACCACGATCTCTCCAACCTATGCGATCCGCATCTACTCTACCGCCATCATCAATGCCATCCAGTCCGTTGTCAAGTAATATCCCCGTCAGGACTTAACTGGAGACACAGTGCTCATCTCATGGCCTTACCCGATCTTGGTACATCACTACGATGAGCTGGAGGCTTTCCTCTCCTCGGTCAAAGAGTTGGAGCCCGAGAAACGCTGCTCCCGGGAACGACATGTCGATGAGCATCTTCGCCTGCTGCTTGATTATCTTGATGATAGTGTCATGCCAGGAGTCAGGGAAGAAAAAGAGCGAAACGAGCGTGGATATTACACGTTCGATTGGTTCTGGGTAGCAATGCGGCCTGGCGTAACAGTGCTCGAAACGCTCAGTGGACATCCAGAACCTGACCCATATGTTGTTATGATCCTGCGGGGCGGCACCTTTGTGAACCCTTCCACGGCGTGGGAAGTACATTATTGGCAGCTGAACTTCAACGGCACATATCTGGGGAGAGAACGCGGCTGTATCCAAGTGTCAAAAACTGATGGTGGGCTCAAATTCGATGATAGCCACCGCTTGATTCAATTTCCCGAGCAAGAGGAGGGCAAGTCCCTGGATGACATGGGTTTCGACAATGATGTAAAGCAGCTTATACTCCAAGGCGAAGCGTACTGGAAGCTTCTGACGAAGCAGTGCAGATGGTATAGTGGGAGGACAGTGGATTTTCCTTACAACCAGGTATGTAACCTCGGGGTTATTGATCAGCCGAGGAGTATCAACTTACCTATGCTGTGGTTCAACAGATCGATGCCAACGTCATGATTGACGTGGAGGCTTGCCTAGTGGGGGGACACATGGCAAAACCGGTTCTCCTCGGGTTCAATGACCTGCGTGAGTGGACATCGGACTGCACCTGTGGGGTCTGCAAGGTCCGTCGTGCGACTGATCCCGAGGCCGAAACTCCTATGTTTGAAGATTACAACCGAATAAACCCGCAGACAGGCACGGAGCGCCTGACTTGGCATATGATGTTTCTCTGTCCCAAGAAAGTCCCCGCATTCGTCTTCCGCACTAGAACTTGGGGTGAGTTGCCATCATTTTCACGAAAAGGCTTGGAACCCCATCATTCTCATCAGATACTAGAATGGGTTTATGTTCGCGACCTATCTGAGCCCATTTTCAATGGTCAAATGATCGATAGCCTCGTCATGGAACCTGTTCAACTCAGGAGACTCAAGGCTCTGGCGCAAAGCTTCGCTCGAATCGACAAAGATGGCAACCAACTTATCAAGCAAGCTTGGAGTGCTGATTTCGTCAAAGGAAAGGGTCAGGGGCTAATCTTCCTGGTATGCCGCCGTCCAACGGCAACAAGCCGTCGTCCCGGAGTAGTTTTGCTAATCTGGGACGCAGCTTCACGGGAGGCCTGGAGTAGGGAAAACCTGTACTGCTGGTAAGATCCTCGCAGCCTGCTCGTAGACACTACAAACCCCTCAATGTTGGGATCTAATGCGAGTTTGCAGAATGCATCGCCGAGTTTCTGCAAAAGCCGTTGATGATACTCACAAGCACGGACGTCGGCACCAACCCGACCCAAATTGAGAGCAATCTAACACGAGAGTTCAAGAAGGCAAAGAGCTGGGGTGCGGTGCTCCTGATTGACGAGGCAGATGTTTTCATGGAGCAGAGGTCAACAAAGGATCTGACGCGAAACAGCCTAGTAGCAGGTAGATCCCCTATTTCCTAAACCAACTACTGCACTGCGGACCATTTATAATCCCCATGCTCAGGATTCCTCAGGGCCCTCGAATTCTACAACGGCATCTTATTCCTAACCACCAATCGCGTGGGAGCCTTTGACGACGCCTTCATCTCTCGCATCCACGTCAAACTCTACTACCCCGACTTCACAGATGATCAGCGTCAGCAAATCTGGCAGACCTTTGTCGACAAGCTGAAGCGGGACTGTGGCAGCTACATGAAGCTGGACACCAATGCCAAACGCTACCTCAAGTCCGCCGAGGTTCGTGCCATGAAATGGAACGGTCGGGACATTCGCAATGGTATCTTGCTCCCATCTTGGCTTATCACTAGCACGCTTTCGTTATGCTAACATATGCAAAGCCTTCCAGACGGCTGTTTCACTCGCCGAGTATGACGCGGAGAAAGACGAAGACGGCAAGATACTGGTAAATGATGACCATTTTCGGGCTGTGGTCGAGCTTTCCGGCGACTTCAAAGAGTACCTGGATACGCTGCACAAGAAGGATGAGGCGCAGAGGGCGGCGTTCAAGCATGAGCGATATGACGAGTTCGTCAAGGAGGATCAGTAAGATGCTAAGAGGGAACAATTAGACGCTGCGGTTAGTGTCATGTGGACAACAGTCGTCGAATTGGGTTTTGGTGCACATTGGCAGTGGGATGATAGCTCCTATTATTGTGTGCCTGACGACTATTATCAGCCTCATCCATTTCTAGAAGGTACAATAGAGCTAGAATTAAACAAAGATGTGATTTGTCTATGCTAAACAGACCGGTAGGGTTCCAACCTTAGCTATGGCCGATACAGTTGTTGTTGGTAGGTATTAGAGAACTGGGAATGAAGGACTCCTCGGCAGACTGCAAGACGTAATTTGGTCTGAGCGATTTAATTACAGCGAAATTAGTGACTAATCTCTATTGAAATGCTATAGCGCAATTGAAAGGAAGGCACATACTCTGAATGGAAGAGACATCTGTGAGAGATATGGCGGGTGGATCACGGAGCGGACATGGGTCTCGCAGACAACCGAATCTGCGGGCGGATATCGGATATTAAGCGGTCGTGGAGGAGGCGGAGTTGGAACCAGGAAGGAAATCGACCAGAATTTCCAGCCCTAGATTGCAGAAATTGAACATTCTCAAAACGGGCAATGGACGCGCCTCGCTTGGAATGCCTGCACAGTTCCCAGGACCAGCACATGGATGCCCTGGCTAGCGGCTCATGGCATTGCCCACGCTCACCCGGGGCGGAGCATTCAGGGCGGGAGTCATCCCAGCCAGGGTCGTTACGGTAGAGCTCCACCATGCCACGAGGGAAGTTGGTCCATTCTCGATCTTTACCAAGGGATTAACAATCTCTGGTGCAATGAATCGAAGTGGGCTCATGCGTTAATCATTTGCCCCTCTGGTCTGTCGCCATCGTGAGGGAATCATATATAACGGGGACTTGGCCGTGCGACTTGTCTCGGTCGGTTCAGCACTCTGCACATTGGCTTGTTGCAGCTTCGTGTCACTCTTGTCACGGCGGAACAGACAATGGCGAACCTACGCTCCTTATTCCTCGCCTCTCTGGCATTCTCCCGCTGGGCAGCGGCACAGACGGTGATTGTCGATGGCGCCGAAGTCGGTATGTAACCCCATCCCTTGGCGATCAAGTCTTGCGCTAACAATGCATGCAAAGATGCCACGGAGGACAACGTCGCACCAGCCGTCGAGCAGGTCAAGGGCGATCTCCTCCCTGAGGAGACGCACCAGCTGACAGACGCCGTCCTGGCCAACCTGACCGACCTCGGCCTGACCAACATCTCGTACTTTTACTTTGACGAGGACACGGCCGTCAAGAAGAGATCTCTGGCGAGTTGCAAGACCTACCCGGGTGACCTGTTCTGGCCGATCAACCTTGCCTGGCAGGTTTTTGGCTTGCTTGTTGGCGGCGCCTTGATCAAGACTAAGCCTCTTGCGTCGCCGTGCTACGATGACTTTGGCAACTACAACGCCGCCAAGTGCGAGTCCATCGGCTCCCAATGGACTGATTCCCTCCTCCAGTGAGTTCTTCTGCTATCTGAAGTCGTATATCCTGACTAACCCTGTGATAGCATCGCCGACCCTACCTCAGCCATGAGCCCTCTCTACCAGGGCCTCACATGTCTCCCCTCAGGCAACTACTCTGACGACTGCACCCTCGGCGGCTACCCCGAGTACGTCGTCAAGGCCACCAACGTCGCCCAGATCCAGCTCGCCGTCAACTTTGCCCGCACCCTGAACATCCGCCTCGTCGTCAAGAACACAGGCCACGACTTCATCGGCCGCTCCCTCGGCTCCGGGTCCCTCGCCATCTGGACCAACAAGCTCAAAGGCATCAGGTACTACGCAAGCTACAAGAGCGCCTCATATTCCGGCCCCGCCGTCAAGGTCGGTGCCGGCGTCATAGGCCATGAGCTCTACGAGGCGGCAGACAAGTACGGCGTCACTTTGGTGGGCGGCGAGGGAAAGACGGTCGGCTTCGCGGGAGGATACATCTCTGGCGGCGGCCACTCTCCTCTTTCGCCCCTGTTTGGCCTTGCGGCCGATCAGGTCCTCAGCGTCGAGGTGGTCACTGCAGATGGCCGCTTCGTCACCGCAGACGAGAAGCAGAACAGCGACCTCTTCTGGGCTCTCCGCGGCGGCGGCGGCAGCACTTTCGGAGTCGTCACCTCATGGACCGTCAAGGCCCACCCAAAGATCCCCGTCACGGCCGTCGCGAGCTTCGCCTTTGGCATCGACGGCACGACCATCACCTACGACGCCTTCTGGGAGGCTCTCCGCGCCTACTGGGAGATGCTTCCCACTTTCAACGCCCGCGGCAACTACCAGTACTGGTTCGTGTGGCCTGCCGGTCCTCGTAAAGCCACGTTCGTCATGTCCCCTTGGTTCGCGCCCAACATGACTGTCGCAGAGGCCGAGAAGCTCACCGCACCTCTCTTCGCCAAATGGGCCTCCCTCGGCATCAAGGTCGAGCCCAACTGGTCAGAGCACAAGACCTTCCTATCCGCCTGGTCAGCTGGTTTCCCCGTCGAGCCCGTGGGCTCCTACGGCAACAAGATGGCCTCTCGTCTATTTCCCCGAGAGAACCTTGAAGACCCAGCCAAGTTCAACACCACGTTCGAGGCGCTCAAGGGCCTTTCCGACCGCGGCGGCACGCTCATCGGCTTCGGCATCACGGGCGGGCCCGGCCCGCACCCCGACAACGCCGTCAACCCGGCGTGGCGCGACGCCGCCATGTTTGTCATCTCGTGGGTGACATGGGCGACCGACACGCCGCTCAGGCGTATCGCCGAGCTGAGCAAGGAGCTGACGGATGTGTGGATGCAGCCCTGGAGGGATGCGGCGCCAGACTCGGGGGCGTACGCTAGCGAGGGCGATGTCACAGAGCCGGGCTTCCAGAAGAGCTTTTACGGGAGAAAGTATGCGCGCTTGTACCAGATTAAGCAAAAGTATGATCCTTGGGGGTTGTTCTATGCCCAGGTCGGTGTTGGGAGTGAGAATTGGTATGTGACGGGGCAGATTGAGGGACTTCCTACCCAGAATGGGCGGTTGTGCCGGGTGAAGTGAGGATGCCGAGATGAAGGAGGTGGCTGCACATAGTGTTTTATTTGTATATACTCTCTGCATAATATGCATAATCCTATAGACAGAACCATTGGAATCTAATTCAAAAATATAACAATACAAGTCAACATGCCATCGGTATCCTCTGGAGTTAGGGGAGGGTTAAAGAAATGACAATGCTGGAACAATTCAGAAGACGATCCAGACACCCTAACTCCCCGGCCACGGCTCACTCGGCTCAGTCATGAACTTTGCTTAGCAACCAACAACTGAATCAGACAAGCCCTTGTTCCTGCAGGAGGCCATCTAACGTTATACCCGGTAATTTCGAACTGCAGCTGTTGGTCCCACCCCTGTCAGTTCTCCGCCATTCCCGGACGTAAGTCCCTGATTCCCGGCATCCCTCGCGACCATGTCATCATCTGTCATTTCGGGCATCCAAGTTTCCTGCCCAGCACTCTGGGCACACAATGCAAGTCCCTGAAACTAAGCCATTCCTGACCATCGGTTGCAGCTATCGTTGCATCACCGGAGTCGAGGCTCCTTGCTGTGCCTCGCCCGGGCAGCATCTCTAACCTGGTCGTCGGGTCTCGGTACCGATGCTTGCCCCCTGGCCTTCCAACCTTTGAAAGAAGTGGATTCCGATCTTCCCGGGCCCTGAGAACGTGCCGTCTTCTGCCCCCTTCCAACACGGGCCCGCGCTTAGATACCGACCCCGTACCCCGGTGCATCCATCGTTTAAACGAGAGGGAGCATTGAGCCTCAAAGGAGACAAGATCGGCAGGGCTGGCCTGAGCTACCCTTGTCAACGCTGCGAACTCGAAGTTAAAATTCTGAAAGAGACACTTTTCGCTGTGGTGTCAGTGGTGGCCTAACAGGAGGATCCTTACCCCGGCCAGCTCTCCGACTAGACGATGCATTAATTTCTGTTCGAACCAACGGTGACAGGCGAATAATTGCTCACCCAGGAGATGGGTGGCGAGAAGTCTTCCAGAGAGCTCGTTTACAGTCCCTTTCAGGAGGCTTACCCGGAGGGCTTAGTTGATCGGTTGTTTTGTTTCTACATTGTCTCCCCCGGGAGAAGAAAAGAAGACTGAAGATACAAGTGTCATCCGTGATAATGCCGTTCCTCTGCTCGTGCAGGATCAGCAGGAAAGATCAACAGTAGCATTGATACGCGAGATCGCTGATCAGTGCGAAGCCCACTGATCACCCAGAAACCATGGCCGCTCCATCAACAGCTGGAGTCCTCGTGCGTCGATCCCTCCTTGCGGTTCCATAACTTCCATCTGACATTTCCATCGCAGGCCTGCTTCTGGATCCTCCTCTGCTTCTCCGGCTTCCTCATCGCCGCCCGTCTCTGGCTCCGTCTCAAGATCCAGCGCCAGTCCCTCGTCCTCAGCGATGGCCTCCTCATCATCGCGTGGCTCAGCTCCCTCACCCATGCCATCTTCGTCATTATTTTCGCCGTCAAGGGCGCGCTGGACCCGGCGATCGACTATACGCTTCTCAACTGGGAGGTCGACATTTCCGAGATTGAGTTCGTCACCAGGGTAAATACACCCCTCTCGAGCGTTTGGCGGTAGCTGATTCGGTGTAGATGATCTGGTCGAGCGTGTTCCCGTTCTTTACGTCCTTGTACTTTTGCAAGTTTGCTCTCCTGGCGACATATCTTCAGCTGTTTCCGACGTTTATGAAGAAGCTGCGCATGGCTCTGTACATCGCAATCGGGTACTGCGTCTCTGGCTATATCGTTTCCATGTCGGTGCAGCTGTTTCTCTGCTGGCCCGTCGAGGGCAACTGGTACGCATTCAATCACTCGTGGGAGACGTCGGCCTAACGCTGTATAGGTCTTTTGCATCTAATCCAGCTGTGGTCTGCGCGCCCAAGATCATCGGGACAATCTTCTACATCGCTTGGTCACTGCACTTCACTGCCAACCTTTCCAGTATGACTCCCTTGGCGTAACCTTCCCGTCTCTAGTTGCTCACCTTAGACAGTCATGATAATGCCCTTCTTCGTCCTCAAAGGCCTGCAGGTCAAGAAAAAGACCATGATCGGCATTTACGCCACATTCGGCCTCGGAATCGTCGACATCGCCTTCAGCCTCACCCGATTCCTGATCATCCACCTTGGATCCGGTTCATTCAAGCCCCTGACCATGATTCGTGAGCCCACACCCACCTACATCCATTGCCAGCAACTAATACTTCATCTAGAAATCTGGTCCATCCTCGACGAAAACATGGCCCTCATCATCGCCTGCCTCCCGTCTCTCCGACCATACCTCCGCCACGGCTTCAAGAGCTCCTCCGCCGAAGCATCCTACGGATACGGAAACCGATCTACAGGCCACATCACCAGTACGCGCAAGACGCAGAACACGTCGGGGTTTGAGGTCATCGACGAGCCGGTCCCTCAATTCGACAGGAGCTTGCACAGGAGTGCTCGACCGGGTCGTGATTCAGAGGATGATGCGTGGTCGGATGACAAGAAGAGCAGCAGGAGTGATATTGAGCTGGTGACGGTACAGGCTCGGCCGGGGGACAAGAGCGTGGCAGTTAGTCAGGGACAGATTCGAGTCGACCAGGAGTTTACAATCAGATAGGATATTGGCCTTTATTCTCGTCTTAAGGGGACATACTTCCCGGTAGCCTAAGATAGACATGGCTATGAAGCATCGCAGCGTTTAATATTAGACTTCAAGAGTCGCTGTTTGTGCTTCATCTATTTAACTCCAATGCGTACTTTTACTTGCCTGCTGAAAGCACAGGCTGAAGCTTCCAAGTCGTCCCGAGCTCTCTGCGTGTGCCACGTTGACCACCCTCCAGGCTGCAGCCGGCCTGGTGCCGTCATCAGATCGACTGGCCAGCCAAAGCGCCCGAGCACGCTCCGGGCTTGAAACCCAGCTCATGGTTGGGCATCCATCCAGTATCGTCAGCCCTATTTCAGGTGCTCGGAAAGAAACACGACACGATAATTGGACGCGGCCTGCACATTGTCGCAAAGGTGCCAATAGATAAGCGGCAATGTTGGGGGTGGTCGGCCTCCCACATAGATCTGCGGCGGGGTCAAGCTGGTCATCTCCATGATAAAGGCGACTGCGCTCCGTGCCGATCTCACGGCTCGTTTTCAAGATTAACTGCACCCGGCTTGTATAGTACAGCATTCAGTCATACTTTAACCCAACGACCAGTCCCAGCTTAACAAAGTACTCCCAGCTGCGCACCAACATGAACCCATCACCAGCTGATCGTGTCCTTGTGCCTCTGAAGCAGGAGATACACCTCCGTTTCTTCAGCCTCTGCATCCTGCTTGTTGCAATCAACGAAGCCTGCAAAGCAAAGAACCGCGTGTCTTACTCCTCAGGCCACACTGACCATGACTCCCGCCTCACCGACTACGAGAAATTCCTCTGCAAACTCGCGCAGATCTGCGACATCCAGAAAGGCGGCGACACAGTCACGGCGCTGACCGTTCTCGCTGGATCCCAAGGCCCCAACTACTGCTTCACCTCCAACAACAGGAAGGAAGGGGAGTTTGAGAGGGTGAGAGACTTCCTCTCCGAGATTCTTGACACAGTTGGGCGGAACCCGAAAAAGATGAACCCAAAACCGCTCCAAAAGCACGTTTTGGGGCGCATCCTGGAGTTTAACTTTCCGAGGTTGAAGCAATACTTGATTAGTCTCGCCTCTGCACTGCGAGATTGCATTGAGGACTGCGAACGGCTGGGTGACCCCTCAAGTTGGTGTTTCCTGACCCTACCGAGATCCGTGGGTGCATAGTAGCTGACGCCTCAAGACTTGGACATCATCGGGAGACTCAAGGTCCTTGAATCAAAGGCAGCGTTTCCCCGGGATATCACGTCCTCGAAGAATGCCAAAGATGAATGTCAGTCAGCCCTTGCCCCATCCCCTCCTCTGTGTGGTGGCGCCCAGATACTGACAACGCGGGTACGATTCCAGTTCTCTGTGATTGCGAAACTCTCATCAAGGCCATACTTTCCAGCAAATCGGACCGAATCATCGATCAAACGATCGAGAGACGCGTGAACGAAGGCGACGCTGCTCAATCTTATTCTTGGTGTCAACTTCGCCACTTCCTAGGCCGCCTCCTGTCGTATCGCCGGGCTTCCGAGATCATACTCGATGCCCCCGCGAAGTGGCCGGCTCTTTTTCAGAATTTCACTGTCAGCTATATCGACTCTCCTTGCCTAGGGCGTGTTTCTTTAAGTGGATCGCCAACTTTGCCAGCCGGTGTCATCCGCGCCGCCTTTGACGACCTCGACCCATCGGAATACGACTCCTACATCGTCGATCTCCAACGCTACCGCTTGGATGACTGGATTAGCGACCAGCTATCATCCGGCAGCTTCAAGTCTAAGGTTCACTGCGAGGTCCACCTCCATTCCGACCTAGTCCGGCAGCGCAAGACACAGCCGGCTGATTTCTGGAACGAGTCCAAGTTCATAGCTACTAGCAAGCCGACATGCTGCCTCTGTCACTACTACTTTCAGGACCCTAGCAATAGAGACTTTGAGCTCCAGGCCCCGCACATGAATCTGTACATGAGGTGGCAGCTCCCCAACGTCTACGAGGACGAGGGGATGGAGGCCGTCACCCGCCGCGAGGAAGTGGCCGAGGGCATCATCGAGCAGATGAAGGAAGACACTCTGCAGATTCTCAAGCACCAGTTTCCGAGGTGGAAGACGAATGATTCAAGAACGGACTCACGAACTGGGACGTCGGCGGCACGGGGGTATTCTAGGGAAGACTACTATGACGTGAGGCTTCGAACCCCCGAGTCGATGGACAGGTTTAGCAAGATACCTGAGATGGACACAGAACCGTTCCCATCGATGGAAGGGGATGAGGACTGGGTTCATATTGGTAAGCCAGGTGAGGATGGGGATGAAATTGAGATGGGAGGAGCAGCAGTCCTGACGGGAGTGGCCAGATGAGACTGGCAGTGGTGGAGACATTGGCGTAAACATAAGGTATTTCTTTAGCCCGCTCCAGCCACCTCTCCCAAGGACGCAGCCCAATATCCCATATCTATATGATGACAAGAGGGTCCAGAAAACAATGCAGATTGAATTCGTCAAGTTGACACTTAATAAGGAGGAGGCATGCTATGCCCAACATCTTCATCTGGGCTCTGAGGTGGCCGAGTAGAAACGGGATTAGCTTGTGACCGCGCTCAGCAACTACCTGTCCTTACTTACATAGCTCGGGGGTTTGACATCCGGCGAAGCGTCAACCCGTTCGGTAGCAATTTGGAGAGGGGCGACCAGAGAAAGGCTTGATGCATAGCCCTCCACAGCCAGAACGAGATGGATTGTATAAATTCGACAAATCAGACACGAAAAGAAAGTTGGAAGAAATATTCTTTTGCCAGTGGCTGGCAAAGTGAAGGTGATCACAAGGGTAGCCTTGTGCTTGACATCTCCGCCGAGGCTGTCATTGCCACTCCGATTCTCGTTTGAACTCGCCACAAGACGGCTTTCAGAACACTTCTGGTTATCGTCTGAGCGTTTTTGCGAAGCCCCTATCAACACCGATTCTGGCAAGTGTTTCCATAGAAGTCTCCCAGGCTGAATAATGACCATTTCGTGAGACGTAGGGTCTGATAAAACCGCACTGGGCATGACTGGGGGAGGTATTTGCCGATCTGGCAGATGGTTAATGTGGGATAACGAAGAGTAGGTAATACCTCGTATGGAAGCCGATTTAACATGGATGTTGGGCAAGGTTGTTGAGGCCGATTTTGGTGTGAATTCAAAGTCAATTGTGACTGACGACTCTGACACCTGGAGTTTATCGACGGACAATATGAGAGGATCTGGCTGAGTGACGGCGGCAGTCATATAACCTCCTATCTTGGACGGGAAAAAGCCTCGCCGAATCATTTTACCCGTAAAGAGCTCGTATAACTTGTGTTCTTTACTCACGTCGAGCAGGGGCTGCTTGGGAGAGAAGGGCACCACCTTGATAGAACGGTAGGTCTCGATGGGCTGTATCATACCCCTGTTTGCCTTTCCCAAGATGAGCCGCGCTCTGATCGAATAATCGACTCGAACTTGGGTGGGGAATAGATCATCGCACTCCCAAGAACCCACAGTGGGCGGAGGCAGCATGTGTCGATCGCGGATCATCGTGCTTGGATGCCTACATGCTGCACTGGGGAGTTGAAACGGCACGACAAAAGTAAATGGTGCAATGCTGGGTTGACCAGGGCGGAGAACACCAGGCCCGTTGTTTGGTATTGGCATTTCCAAATGTAGAAATGTATGGCTCGTAGGATAAGCATCGTAGTTAAGGACGTTGATGTATGTAGAGGCAGTGCCGACCAGCGCAAACTCGATCTTCTCGAATGATAGATCATTTTGAGAGTTGAGCGTCACGCATCCTGAGATGGTTGACCCCGAGGTGTAGATCTTGGATTCGAAATGATGACCGACGTGGATTTCGACAGAAGGGACGCGTTTCGGCCCGGATGGAAGCCAACTGTGTCGGGGCTTGGGACTGCTTGGAAGCATGGTTGAAAAGGTAGGTAATAGACAATGGAAAAATGAATTGCTTTTTATCGTGGAATTGTTTCGAAGCAGTTCACATAGTAATAGGCAGTAGAAGACTGCTTCGGTGACGGCCGTTCTTTTATGGTACATGCCATACCTTATCTCAAAGGGGCAAGGGACTACATTCACTTATGAAGTTGATTAGCAATCCCCCTTTCGTAGACGACACCAGTATGGTCCTCCTCAGCTGTAGGGTGGGGGATGAAGAGGGCGAGTAGAGCGTTGCGTTACGAAACCGAGATAGGGGTCAGATACCTATCTGGGATTCCGACTGAATAGCAAATGGGAATTCGACGAAAGAGGAATTCAACTAAATAGGAACTAGATCGAAATTGGAATCTGACAAATATAGATTCGACGAAATAGGAATCCGACTCCCTTAGTGTTCCCCGCTGACTTCAAAGCGGGGGCTACTCCGGAGCTACGGACGTCAGGGATGGCCGAATTAGAGTTGATGGCCGGGAGTAGATAACCGGGTGCCCTTCCGACGCCTTTGCAGTTTCTTCTTGCTCATGCGTGGCCCTCTTTGGCTTTCAAGAGGGCGCAGGATGCAGTATGCCACAAGTCACGGCGGAGCGCCTACAACAGAACATCGGATAGAAATTCCGCCCACACCTCTGGCTCCGGAAGCGTCTTCCGTAGCAGCTTTGGCGTCTTAGATAGCCACTAGAATGTTCTATATTAGCGGCAGAGATGGCACAGGCTCAGGCGCAATGATAACCCGGCTCTGTCTTGTTCCGGTTGGCTTGTTGGACATTAAATGGCTCTACGCAGGGCTGGGAAGAACCGTTCGGAAGGGTTACCGGTCTCTTCAGACATCTATAGATATCGTGCTTACAAACCCACTGCCCACCGCCATTGTCATTTGGCGACGGGTCAGCAGTCGTTTGGCACCTTGCCTACGACTTAGATATAAAGAGGCTATAGTCGAGTTAGAAAGTAGAATAGATGGACCAGAGACTTGATGATAAGCCCCCTTTGAACACACCAAGCCAGAACAAAATATGGACAACAGGCAAATGACCTTCCGTGCAACCGATACCCCCGGTGTGGGGGTGATCCCTACACAAGATCCTGTCGCTCTTCAACCATCAGTGCTTGTGAATGATCCAAGCTGTGACCCAACAAAGCTATCACGAGTCAGTTCAATCAGTTGGCATTGTACACACCCGATGACCGCTCACAATAATGCAATTAGCTACGAAAAGCCCACGTTCTAGCCACAGGAATCATCTGCACCTTCAACAGCAGCCTCGGCACTTCCATGCCATCCGGCGCCTTTGACGCCATCGCCACTCAGTTCGCCATATCCAACCCAATCCACCTCAGCCTCCTCAACTCGCTCAACATGGCGGGCTTCGTCCTCGGACCCCTTCTATTCGGTCCTCTGAGCGAGTACATCGGCCGCAGACTCGTGCTGATAGTCTCGTTCCTCGGCTACATCGTCTTCATGCTGACCTGCTCCGTCTCTCCGACGTACACCGTGCTTCTGATCTTTCGCCTCCTATGTGGGATCAATGCCGCTGCCCCTACGACTGTGATAGCGGGGCTGTATGCGGACATACTCGATGATCCGTCGCAGCGTGGCACTGCCATCGCCGTCTTCTTGACTGTCAACACGCTTGGATCCCTACTTGGACCTGTCGTCTCTGGCTTTGCGTCGAGAGTCTCCTGGAGATGGCCCTTTTGGGTGGCAGCGATAATGGCAGCGCCGGGGGTCCCTCTGTTGCTGATGCTACCGGAGACATTTGCTCCCGTGCTGCGAAACAGGAAGATTCGACAGGAGATCAAACGTGCGGGCAGTTCTAGTGAAGTGACCCTGCCGCAGCTACATCCATTCGACGTCCGGAAGATCTTCCTTCGCCCCATCACCCTCATGGCCACAGAGCCCATCGTCCTGTTTTCGGCTCTCTACTTGGCTCTGGCATATGCCATCTTGTATCTCATGTTCCAAGCATATCCCATTGTCTTTCAAGGTATGAATTGCCGCTCAAGCCTGGAGTTCTAACTAACAGCCTCTGCAGACCTTTATGGTCTATCTTCAGGTATCGCAGGTTTAATGTATCTCCCGAGTAGGTCTACATAAGCTGTCACTGGGTCAAGTGCTAATTCCACGAAAGTTGCCATCGGCGCTACGCTTGCCCTAGTTTGCTTTTGTATCTTCACCGAGTGGTATAACCGGTCAAAAGTAGCCGGAAAGCCATGGGCTCAGCGCGAAGTCTATCGCCGTCTGCCGGCCGCGTGCCTTGCAGCGCCTTGGTTTGTCCCTCGCGCTTTTTTTTAAAAAAAAAAGGCACACAAGTCTAACGACTCTTAGCATGGTTATTTCACTAATGTGGCTGGGCTGGACATCATGGAAGTCAATCTCTCCAGTTGTAACCGCTTCTGGGGGATTTTTCTTTGGGATGGGTTTCGGGTTATTGTTTATGAGCATGCTAAACTATATCACTGACATCTTCCGTCAGAATTCTGCGTCGGCTCACGCCGCAGCCAGTTTCACACGCTCTATTGGTGCTGTTGTTGTTCCGCTTGCTGCGGGACCTATGTATGCCAGACTTGGGATTCACTGGGCTCCGTCCCTTCTTGGATTCATTGCATTGGCCATGGGCTTCATCCCGTTTATTTTTATCTTTTATGGCGAGACGCTAGCTCGGGGGAGCAAGATTGCGAGCAATATTTATGGATGTACGGCGGCATAGTAACTTTGTACCTATCCTGTCGGGGCTAGTATCTTTTATATGTCGCTTGTGTTCCCACCAGGCTGGCAACAAGATACCCGAGCAACGACCTTCCCTGTATGACAGTTCTCTTGAAATCAAACGACAGCCACGGTTGAAAGGCTGCCGGTAAAGCCTGCCAGCCTAGATTTTGGAATCGGGTACTGTCGGCTCGGCATTTCGATCCTCCTGCTCCTCCTCCTCCCCCCCGACCGCAGCCTTCAGTCTCCTCTTCGCCTCCCGCTTGAACGCAAAGTGGATGCCAATAAACGCCCCCACGCAGATGACAGCAAAACCCATGTACAACTTGGCACCGATTCGCCAATGGGGGGCTTCAGAAGCAGGGTATGCTGCAATGGGGACAAATGCTGCCAAGGCGTAGGCTACGAGTGTTCCCGAGGCGAAGAGCACGGTCCGCAGTTCGGGCTCATGCTGTAGGTTGTCGGATGCCCAGGAACAGGCAAGCATTGCGAGGACACTTTGCACTTGTTAGTTGTGTAAATATGAGACCAGGGTGACTGAGAACTCACCCGCCAACATAGTTTAGGTAGTAGCCAGCCATATGGAGCCGTTCGTTGCCAGGTCGAACAATCAAGATTGCAAGAGATGTAATACTAATTGCCTGAATTCATTAGTTTTCTGTGAATTAATGCCAGCGGTGAACTCACTGAGTGAAGCAAAATAAACGGAAGTCGTGCGCGGAAGTAATCACTCAGGCCACTGAATAGAACTTCGGCGACGAGTTGGATAGCCTGACCGACAATCGGAAGGTAGTTGAGCATTCCGACAGAGCTATTGAACGATCAGCAGAGTCAACAAGCAACAGCAGAGAGTGACATACTATCTAGGGGACCCGTCAGAGTTAGTGAGTGACTTCAGCCACAGGTTGAAAAAATTGGACGGCACCATGTTGCCACCCAGGGGCCAGAAAACTGTAACTGATCAGATTCCTTCACGAAAAAAAAGGGGTTCCCTAACCACTCACTGGCAAGAGCCCACAGCTGCCAGAACGAAAAACATCGCAAGAAGCTTTTGATGGTAATGGGCGCCTGAGGCTTTCGGCCGATGCGGCGGACACGGGCCTGAGCAATCTCTGCTGGTTGTTAGTGATCCTCCAAGAAGGGCTTATGGATATCTTCCGCACTGACCCATGTGTTCAGGTTTCAAGTAAACCTTTGACAAGGGGTTTTGACGTTCAGGCTGTGGGCATTGTTAGTTCCATTGACCGACAGATGACCAGGCCAACTAACATATCCGGGGAGAAGGATAAAGGCCCCAAGAGCAACAAGAATGGTGCAGACGCCCTAGAAACGTCAGTTTAGCAAGAAGTGGATCAATACGAGGGCGCCCACATTGATGATAAAGGCCCATCGCCATCCGGCGCGGCCGAGAACGCCGTCAAAGTTGGTGGCGAGGGCACCTTGCATGGCGCCAGAGATCATGGCACCCGTGGGCTGGGCAATATTGTAGAGACTCATGCGGAGGGAGACTTCGTGGGGGAGATACCACTGGCTAAGGCGGATGAGTTTGTTATTCTTGGCCGCAGTATGTGTAGACGTACCTGATCATTGTCAGGTATGCGGGCCATGCGGTTCCTTCGAAGAATCCAATGAGGAATCGGAGACCATAGACCTGATAGGTAGTGATTAACGTTGATCCTTCTGTTGATGGCGAGGAAGTGGTGAGTGGTGACTTACTTGACTCGGGTGCGTAACTACAGCCAAGCAGCAAGTCAATACGCCCCAGATGACCTATTAATCCTGTTATCCCTAGTTATGGCGCTAGCATAGGCAGACTCCTACCTCGCACATGGGTAGCCAGACTGAAGGTCCAATATGGGAGATAATGATGCATGAAGGGTACAGCATGACCATATATCCAATGCTGGCGGAGTTAGTACGGCAGCAAGACAAAGAGGTGTCGTCGATAGCAATGCATACTTGAAGTAAGTAGTAAAGTAGTTGAGTTCGTTGCTATACAACGAAAGATCTTCCTTCATCCCGGAGACATATGCATTACTCTATCACATGGTTTAGCATCACGCATTAGTGTATCCAGCGCGCAACGAAGGCTTACAATATTCGTCTGGTCGATATACTTGAACGTATAACCTAAGAAGCCAATAACCAGAAATCCAAGATCCAAGCGTCGCACGAAAGCAGCCTCCCGCTTGGGGTCGACGTAGTCCACCGGCTGAGTGCTGATTTCGGTGGGCGACTTTCGATCCGGGGAGTCATCTGACTTTGTTGAAGCAGGCTCGTCATTTTGGATGACGGCGGGACCAGCGGCTTGATCCACGGCGGGAGGCATCTTCGTTGACGCGGCTTAATTCCAACGAGAATAGATGGAGGACGACTGATTTGAGCAGCAGTTCTGTGCCTGTGACTTGACGAAGTAGCCAGAAGCCCTTATATAGCTAGTTACCATCTCGAATCCTTGGGCATCCTGACTACGGTACGTATCCAACGAATTCTTGATCAAAACCTCGCTAGCAAGGCTTGAGCAACCGGGACCCTAGTCCAAGGATTCGAAGACGTGCTCGAACTTGAGGGGCAATCCACGGACTTTAGAGGTAAGCTCAAACAACGGTAAGTCCATCTGAAGGGTATGTCGGTCGATGCGTGATTATTTCGACCGCGGTGACTTGTCTTTTTGGGATATCAGATAGTAGGATATCACTACGTGCTTGCGCATGCGCATGGCGTTATTAGTTGGTGCGAATCCAGTCTCCAACCGAGGAACGAAGGATCGACTACCTCCGCAAACCAACATGGCCAGGTCAGTCAGACAGGGAACTTCATAGGCCACCCTGCGATTGTCTCCGCCTCTTTGGTACCTACAAGAAGAAACGGGTGAAGGGTTCGGGTATCGGATGTTTGGTAGGGGCTTGGCGCTCTGGGCAGCCTACGGATATAAGCAAGTAGATTAGCGCTGGACAATGCAATCAAGCTAAATGTCTCTAATAACCCGACTTGTAGAAAGTCTGCTAATTGCCTTTGGCCCCCACAGGATGAAGGGTTTCCCACGTGGTAGTGTTACTTCGTGCCCTGGTTGGGGAGACGTTGAGTCGTAACATCAGCTGCACAAGGCAGCACGCCATTACCCTGGCAGTAACTATAGAGGGGAAATAAGCCGGTAAAACGAGTTATCGCTCAGTCGAGCCGACGTCAGATTCAAGCCGAGATCGGAAGCGAGCGCGAGTCAAAGATGCTCAGGGTCTCATTCCCTCATGTGATCCATTACTAAGTGAGAGATATAACGCATACGGGCCATACAGAAGTTTGTGTCCGGAGTTATTAGGGGGAATGGAACCAGACAGCTTGGTGAGAGGGCCTGCTGTCGTTGTATTTCACCTATTTACAAGAAGGACATAACAGTAAAGAACCTCATTCCTGTGGCTCGAGCCTCTGGTAGACTGGAGCTTCGCTAGGGCTTGCCGCGGAGCACTGGTATCTGCCTCCGTAAGGGATTTCGAAGGCGGTGGGATGGGCCGACCCTCCCACCTCGTTGGCGATGTATAACGCCATGCCCCCGGTTTAATTCGAAGTTCTTGGCAAATCAAGATGTAGGTGCAACTCATGGTGATGCAGCTATAATGATCACGGAGGCTGATATCTGGGGACGTCACTCCTCATACTCGAAACCTCACCACAGCACAGTTATTTCTCGGTTTCCTCAAGGACAGGACGCGAGAAGGTGGCCTATAATGACCAATACAAACAGCCCCATCATCATTGTTGGTACGTCAACTAATAATCGATCGGCCAAGATATACTACTAAAGGCTTCCAAGGCGCCGGTGTGTTTGGCTTGTCGACCGCACTTCACCTGCAGCAACGCGGGTATAAGAACATCACCATTTTTGATAAGCAAGACTTCCATGCTTCGCGCTACTCCCCGTTTGAAGGGGGCGACTCCCCTTCGTCAGGTACAGTAAACTTATTCCCAAACAGGCAGCCCATTAACCTCCGATAGACACCTTGAAAATCATCCGGAGCGCATACGGGACACAGCATCTCTTGCAGGACCTCGCCAACAGAGCCATCGACGAATGGAAGAAATGGAACATAGCCTCCGGCCAAGAACTCTTTTCAAACTCTGGATGGGCACGACTCACTGATATCGGGCGGCCTCAAGATATCGACATCGCCACTTTTGAGTCCCTGAGCAGGGTCGGCCTGGGGCACACCCAGTACTTTCTGCATTCGCCCGAGGACCAGCAGAGGGCGCAGAAGGACGGGCTGGCTGGCCCTCGATTTGATCAGTTTCGAAGACGAGAGAGGGGACTGCCAATTGACGGCGTCTTTGACTCGAACGCTGGGATTGTTCAAGCTGATCTTGCGTGCAGTTATGCACTTGACCTGGTGGAGAGAGCAGGTGCAAAGACGCATTTTGGTAAAGGCAGAGGTGAATTCTCAGCATTCATCAGAGATGAGGCGAATTCTTCTCGAATTACCGGAATTATTACAAAGGACCACAAAAGACACCATGCGGATACAGTCATTGTGGCAGCTGGGCCGTACTCGCACCAGATCGTCCCGGAACTACGGCCGTTCCTAACAGCCACGGCGGGGAACTTTGTGTACATCAAAGTTCCAGACCATCTCCAGCATCGTTTTAGGGCTGATGTCTTTCCCGTCTGCGGGTGGAATTACTCTGGGGCCTCCGATGGTGGTGGACTTGGTGGCTTCCCTCTTGACCGTACGTACCTTTGACTACATCTACACGAGGTATTTGAATAACATCTTATACAGGGAATGGATATTTGAAGTTCATCTATCGATCGCCTAATTGGACAAACCCGTCGGAGGCTTCATCCGGCCCCATATCAGTTGCAGCAAGTGACGAGGAAGTAGTATCAAGAGGCCCACCACTAGTCGCCATTCAAGGGACCAAGGCATTTATTCGAGAGAACATTCCTGAACTCGTCGGAGCAGAGATTGTCGCAGCAAAGCTGTGCTGGTACACGGACGCAATTGATCTCAATTTTGTCATTGACCGAGTGCCAGATACCAGCGGTCTTCTGGTTGTTACTGGAGGGAGCAACCATGGTGAGTCATCCCAAGTAACATAGAAACTCGAAGCATCTGACAGCTGGTAGGGTTCAAGTTTTTACCCGTGCTGGGGGAATATGTTGTGGATGTCCTCCAAGGGAAGAGCAATGAATACACGCGTTTATGGCAATGGAGAACCCCGTCACAAGAGCAGATCACGAGCATCCAGACGAGCACGGTTTCGCCTGAGAATATCTGGCATAAGCAAAAGCTTGCGTCTAGTGATGACTACCGATGGTAAAAGGCAGAGAAAAAGTTTGGGTTCTGCCTTGGCCTATTTCTATGCCTCTCCAAAATATTATTTATAGCGAGGAACTTGCCGGGATGAGGAGCAGTGTCAGCATCGATAGTAACAAGCCACCACGATTATGCTTAAAGTCCTAGAACCTCCGAAGCACCCTCCGATTAGCCAACCCTTGAGGTGGCCAATAAGGCTGAACCATTTGCTTACTATTCCTTCAGCTGAGGCTGGGTACACGCCATGGCTGTACTTGGCACATCTTAGCACCAACTGGTATCCCCCAAAATGACTGAGGCATTGCCAACGGGCGGGGGCTGCAATGTCACCAGGGCATGAGGGCGAGGCTCCCAAGCAGAGCGGTTACTAGATAATGCCGCCTGCATGAGTTGTATGCGTTTCGGTCACAGCCCGGGGCACTCTCCGGATGATAATGTCTCCAAGAGAACTGCTGTCCTCCATATGGACACGGGGATGAGGACATGGCCTTGTAGTATAAGAATGGGCGGACATTCAAGCTTCAGAAAAAATCAAGCAACAAACAGCATTCAGCAAAGATGCTTTTTTTCAATATATACGCCCTTCTAGGCATCTCTGCCATGGCAGAGGCGTGTCTCTCTGACGCCGAACGCGGAGGCCGTCGTGACAACTCGCACCTCACCCGCCGCCAAAACACAACCACAATCCCCATCCACTCAGGCGACCGCTTCCAAGGCGGCGCCGTCGCTCCCCGCGGTCTCGGATCCCAAGCACCAGGAACAACCATCGACAGCGTAATGAACGTCCGCGAAATCGAGTCAGCAGTTAAAGGCCTCGTCAACGAGTTCGGCATCGAGATGTTCACCGCCCCGGGCAAAACCCACAGAGGTGCAATTATGTTTGGAGGAAAGGTTGGCAACGGATTGACTTCCGACGACCCATACGGCGTCTATCTCATGTCTGGGATTCACGCCCGTGAGCGTGGCGGCCCCGATAACCTCATCTACTTCATCTCTGACCTGCTCTGGGCCAAACGACTCGGTACCGGCCTCACATACGGGGGCATGGCGTACACTCATGAAGATGTCTTGACAGCCTTGTCAACAGGCATTGTCTTCATGCCGCTCGTCAATCCCGACGGTGTGGCCTTTGACCAAGAGACCAACTCGTGCTGGCGCAAGAACCGCAACCCTACTGGGCCTGTGGACTTGAACCGCAACTTTGACGTCCTTTGGGACTTTGAGACGAAGTTTGCCCCAGAGGTGGACTTTTCGGTTGGATCTTCTGATCCCCTTATCGAGACGTACCACGGAAAAAAGCCATTCTCTGAGCCTGAGACGCGCAACGTCAAATGGGTCATGGACAAGTTCCCCAAGCTGAGATGGTATATCGACCTGCACTCGTTCTCAGGGCTGGTGCTCTACCCCTGGGGAGACGACACGAACCAGGCCCTCACTCCGAGCATCGACTTTGACAATTCTGCGTACGATGGAAAACGCGGCATCATTCCTGATAAGCCAGGGAGGGAGTACAAAGAGTACATCAGCTTCCCAGACTGGGACGCAACCATCATCGCCGCAACAAAGGTAGCAGCTGCGATGGCCGGAGCAGCAAACAGACACTACGACGCCCGCCAGGGAGCCTATCTATATCCCACCTCTGGCACATCCACAGACTACGCCTTCTCCAGGTCGTTTACCAACAGCAGCCTCAGCAAGATTTACGGCTTCACCATCGAATTTGGCTTTGAAGGTCCAGATTTATGCCCCTTCTACCCTTCCCCATCGCAATTCCATAAGAGCATCCTCGAAACAGGAGCAGGCTTTATGGAATTTCTCCTCACAGCTGCACGATAAGGCCCAGGCATAAGTCATGTATATCTAACCTTACAGCCCGCTATTAGTCAAACAGCTCGTATATCTTCCATCGATCTTGATTTGACAAGGTACGAGACGGCAGAGACGTTAATAGTACGTAACGCCATCTGCTCGGGTGGTCCCGAAGTTCGATTTTATGTCATTGTGTGGATGCGCCCTACCTATCTACCTATAGCAACCCTTGTTGAACAGGGGTGCTTCCGATGCCTCGTATTCATCGACGATCTCGACAAAAGTACCAGTTATGCAGCCGTTTCTCTTGGAAGCATAGTAATATCGGCTTGACCGTATTGGTTAATAAATCCCACCAACCACACAATCATAGCACTCCAACCAGTTCAGTTAATTGGAGCCCTCTAACCAGACAGTCAGCCACCTTCCTAGACACGGATCATTGCAGGGAAGATTTCCTAATCCAACGTAGGATAAACACCAATGTAACGTCGTGTCCGACAAATGAGGGCCTGTTAATGTGGGAACGGCCGGTGGTATGGCTGACTGGTCATATCGTACCCTTTCCAATCACAAAGCAGCTATTTAGAGAGAATCATCTGTTTACGAGTGGGTGCAGCGTCGGGTAAATCCTAGGCACCCATCAGCTCACCCCATAAGGGGCCCCATGACCCCTGTTCTACGTATCCGGACATCCGAGTCTGTCCCTGTCAAGGCCTGGCTCTGACCGCGGTATCTTGTAAGCATATAAGACAAGAGACATCGGCTATTGGTCTTGCGTAGATCTTCAACGGCCAGTGTTCAATCAACCACACACACTACTAAACACCATCACCATGGTGTCTGTGTCGAGCTTGCTTCGAGGCGTTGGCCTTGCAGCCCTTGCCGCAGTGACTTGCCAAGCTGCTGCCGTCAATGGCCGATCTCTTGCCGAGCGCGCCTCTTCCAGCGACCGTCTGGTGTTTGCGCACTTTATGGTATGCCATGCTGATGTCATGACAATGCTACGGAATCAAGCTAACAGTATTCAGATTGGCATCGTCAGCAACAGACAAAGCTCTGCAGACTACGACGATGATATGAAGCGTGCCAAGGCGGCCGGAATCGACGCCTTTGCGCTCAACATCGGCACCGACACCTACACAGACGCACAGCTTGGATACGCGTATGAGTCTGCTAACCGCAATGGCATGAAGGTTTTTATATCGTTTGACTTTCACTTCTGGGATAAAAACAACGCTGCTGCCGTTGGCCAAAAGGTCAAAAAGTACGCCGGTCTGCCCGGCCAACTCCTCGTCGACAACAGGGTGTTCGTCTCAAGCTTCGCAGGCGATGGACTCGACGCCAATGCCGTGCGAAGTGCTTCTGGCTCTAACATCTTTTTCGTCCCCAACTTCACTCCCTGGGGAGGCTCGACCAATGGCATTGATGGTGCTCTGAACTGGGTGGCTTGGCCAAACGACGGGAACAACAAAGCCCCCAAGAATGGGAAAAGTGTCAGCGTTGCCGACGGTGACAACAACTATCAGAACTGGCTTGGTAGCGGCAGAAAGTATATGGCCCGTAAGTCCACCCTTATCCCATCCTACTCTTGGTGACTAACGTGTGCTCAGCCGTATCGCCCTGGTTCTTCACACACTTTGGGCCAGAGGTTGACTGGTCAAAGGTAGAGCGGACACCCCAGATCAATACAGTAGCTGACTGGACGAATAGAACTGGGTCTTCCCAAGTGGCTCTCTTATCTTCGACCGTTGGAACGAGGTCTTGCAAAAGGGGTTCCCCATGATCGAGATCCTCACCTGGAACGACTACGGCGAGTCTCACTACATCGGCCCCCTCAAGTCCAAGCACACCGACGACGGCGCATCCAAGTGGTCCAATGATATGCCGCACAACGGCTGGCTGGACCTCTCCAAGCCCTTCATCGCCGCGTACAAGAACAAGGACACCAACGTCGCCAAGTACATCGAAAAGGACCAGCTCATCTACTGGTACCGTCGCAACCTCAAGTCACTCAACTGCGACTCCACCGATACGACGTCCAACAACCCCCCGCCAAACCCCAACGAGAACTACTTCATGGGCCGTCCCGACGGATGGCAGACGATGGAAGACGTTGTCTACGTTGTCAGCCTGCTCAAGTCTGCCGGCACGGTGGTCATCACATCCGGAGGCAATTCCGTGACCAAGGAGGTCCCTGCGGGTGCGACTCTCCTGAAAGTCAACGCAGCAGTCGGCAAGCAAACGTTCACTCTGAAGCGTGGCAGCACAACCGTCCTGTCAGACACGTCGCTCATGGACATCACCAACGTCTGTCCCTGCGGCCTGTACAACTACAACGCTTACGTGGGCACCGTGGCAGCCGGTTTCTCTGACCCTCTCGACAGCGCCGGCCTGGCATCTCTCACCGTTGGGCTGCACGTTACGACATGCCAAGCTAAGCCATCTCTTGGTACCAACCCTGCTTCGCCAACACAGCCAAACAACCCCCCAGCTGTGACGACTACCTCTCCTGGGGACGGCAAGGCTTGCATCAAGGGCACCGTCGCCGACGGCCAGAGCGGCAACTATATCGGCCTCTGCGAGTACACTTGTAGCTACAACTACTGCCCTCCCGCTCAATGCAAGTGCACTACATATGGCTCGCCCGCTTCACCTCCCGCCACCAATGGCCGCGAGGGCTGTCCTGCCGATGGCCTTGACGACAGCTACAAGGGGCTGTGCAGCTATACCTGCAACCATGGATACTGTCCCCCGACCGCCTGCAAGTACTGCTAGGCCGAAGCAGTGGTGAGAGTAAGAGAGTAGGGAGTTGTCGATTAAAGCCTGACGAGGGATTCTACGGCAGACTAGTGAAAATAGTGAGACAGCGTTGCGCGAATTTAAATAAAGGTTGTGTTGCTGTGTCAAAACTTGCAATCGTCATTGCATGATCGGGCAGCCTGGCAACAGATGCAATATATCCAGGGCTGACCGTCTGCGGAGACATCTCTAAGACCTGATCAAGGGTTTGACTGCAATACCCGCACGGCTGGGACAAAGCAGTACATGGTGATGTAGTAGAACTTCATGCCCAAGCAAGCGCTCCACAAGGTATTCGCATCTAAGTTATCAGCTCTGTCATAACCTCAAGTGTCATCATTATACATACCATGTCGGTGATGATACTGCCTCTTCCAGCGACTCGAAGCCCATCTTATATGCTCCAGATTAGGCACAAGATTCAAATCCGACAACGACGCCCCAGTCTTCTTCAACGAGTGCAGAACTCTCTTCCCTTTCTCGCCTCAACCACAAGCTCGAAATACCCCTGTGTGCTGTCAGACAGCGAATCCGCAAACGTAGTGGAGAACCGGCCTTTGACGACCTGTCTCGACTTTTCAGGCAGTAGTGGCTCGAGACCTGGCCTTGTGGTTATGCCTTCGTCTGCGAGGTAGATGAAGACGTAGACCAGGCGGATTTTCGGCTCCAAGTTTCAGCTGCAAATTTCCGATGCATATTTTCCAATTACCCTTGAAAGTTTCGGCTCCGATCTGCTGGTTCATTACGTGGCAAGGTCTTGAACAAGGCTATGGATGTGCCAGTGCTGTGAGATTATTATATTAAACTACTCATGCTTCAACCTCCTTGCTGCAGGCCATTCCGTGAAACCCATCCCCGAGGATCACTTCGACTCGAGCTTTGCCCGTGAGCCTTCCAGGCCACAGATTGCTTGACGCGGGCGCGTCTGGTATGCAGTCGCGTCGTATAAGCTCCAGCTCTTGCTCGCACGTCAAGTCCGGTTTTGCCTTTACCTCAACTAACTTTATGCTCTGAATGGACACGTTTCCCTTTGGTCCCCTCCAGCTCTTACGTTTTTTTATCCACTGTTACGGAACGAGGGTTTGGTGGGAGATGCAGGCCGAGACGACAAGCGAAATCCTGGCATGAAAAGAACAAGCAGTCTCACGGGAAAATGGGGTGACGTGTGACACGCGCCATGACGCGAATTCACGCAACACATTGAATCCCCTTGAAGACCAGGCTAGCATCTCGACTGAGTGAAACTCTACTCATCTTTGCATACGAGGCCTTGACCCGAGGTCGATTGAATGCAGCGAGGTCAAGGGTCAACTATTCAATCCCATCCAATCCTTGGTAAAAGAATCGCTTCGGGCTTGATTGAAACCAAGGCCTCAAAAGGATTTTGGACGCCCAACTTTCGGGATCCACGGGGGAGACTTGCCGTAGTAGCACCTTGAATACATGAATTTACGTTTGGAATCTACCTCCAAGGGGAAAAGAAACCTAGATGAGGACCCCTCACGCTCAACAAGACAACCGGTTAACCCCAGGAAAGACGCGGCAGGCGCGTAAGGCGTCAACACATTACTGCCAGCCATGCCACTGTGTCGTGTATTAAAGAAGCAATCACCCCTCGGCAACCAGTTCCCCTGAACCCTACTCTCTTTCCTGAACTCCCTCGCTCGTTCTCGCAATGATTCCCAAAAGCTTGGTTGTCATCCTTGCGGCCCTGTCCTCTGTGACAAGCTGCTCGACCGAGCTGCCGAAGAAGAAGCACCGGCCCTGTTCTGTCTGCACCACCACCACTACAGAGACAGACTTCGCTACCAGCACCGACCTCACAACGATCACCGACTTCACAACCAGTACGGATCTCACGACCAGCACAAATTACACCACTAGCACTACAACTAGTACCACTACCAGCACCACCACCGGCACGGAATACACCGTCTCGACCAGCACCTCCACCACGACCACCACAACCGGCGTCTGCGCCCCAACCTGCGGTGCCGCCTCCGATCTCCTCCGAAACGGTGACTTCCCCGACGCCAACAGCACCGTCTACCCCTGGGAGCTCCACGTCTACACCGGTGCCGGCGGGAGCATCTCCATCGACGACGAAACCCACTACGAGGGCGGGGCCTCCCTCCGCTACGACTACTACGACTACACTGGCAACCCCCCCACGCAGTACATCCGGCAGCGCATCGACGAGAAGTGCCTTACCTCTGAAGAGACGTACCAGTTCTCAGCGTGGATCCGCTTCGAGGCCGTGGCCACGGAGGAAGGGTACGGATGCTACTTTGGCCAGGCGCTATGCACGTATGGAGATGATGGGCCAGCGGGCGCGGGGGCTGTCATTCCGGCCGAGGATGCGGTGAATGAGTGGAAGCAGGCGACGGTGGATTGCAAATTTCCGCAGGGGGCGTTGGATGAGGGGAGCAGGATTTATGTTGCGGTGCAGTTGTATTGTGACAATGCGAGTGCGTGGATGGACTCTGCGAAGTTTGATGTTGAGACTGTTGAAAGAGCCAGAGAGACCAAGACTGTTAGCAGGATGTGTCGAAAGGGAGAGGAATAAGAGATGTGCCGAGCTGGCGTTGATACGTCAAGTTATCAAGTTATCGACTCGCTTGGTTTATTAAGCTTGACGACTGACTCGTCATTGAAGCCTGATCCAGTGTGGCTGGATATCTTTTTGATAGGAGCAAATGATGTTTTTAAGTTGACCACCGGAATTGAGGGCCAAGCGCGCAACCTTAATAAATGGATGTGGCATGAGACATTCCACTGGTTTGGGCAACAAATGCCAGTTCCGGCGTCCGGCTTGGATTTTGACGTAGGTTAACCAGGGTCCAGACTTTAAATAGCCCATCTGGCTTGCCCTGGCATACGCAATGCCCTGACTTTGGAATGTGGCATTCGCTACTGTAGTATATAGCATGCGCCAGGGGTCGTTTGCCATCCATGCGTTTCTTATTCTATTGCCTCACCACATGGAAATGGAGAACCTCCGCGAACCCCCCGAGGGCATAGACCTTAACGCCAACAGGCTCCCCAAGCTGGTCGCCGTTTCGGTCACCACGTGGATTCTGGGAGTCACAACGGTTATCCTGCGCGTTCTCGGGAGAAAGATATCCCGTAATGGCTTGTGGTGGGATGATTGGCTCATCATTGTTGCGCAGGTGGGCAATTGCTCCGAATTACCGAACGAAGGCTAATGGTGATAGTTCTGGACTGGTGCTTACATGTTGATCGTGACGGCCTACCGTGAGTTTGACTTCCACTCCCATGTACAGCAGCTGATCATTCTGCAGTGGGTTCACACGGCCTTGGGAGGCATGTTTGGGCGATACCCCAAGACGCACTGAGGTCGTACCTGCTGGGCACCTTTATCGGCGAATACGCCTACTCTGGAAGCATGGCCATGATCAAATGGTCTGCTCTAGCATTCTACTGGAGGGTATTCGGTGCAGACCCAAGACTACGGGCCGTCATCGGGATCATGTTTGCCATCGTGGCTTCATGGCTGATAGCCGTAGTAGGCTTCCTCCCACCGTCTCGTCTACCATGTCTGACCGCTATTAGTTTCTAGTCACAACTTTCCAATGCCTTCCCCCATCGGCATTCTGGCGCAGATTCGACTTTGACGACCCCATCATCAACTACTCCTGCCGAGTCGACTCAAAGCAGTTCTTCATGGCCAACGCCATTTCGAATAGCATCACCGATCTATTGGTGCTACTTGTTCCAGTGCCGAGCATTTGTGCCTTGCACTTTCGGAAAATACAAAAGGTTGCGCTGCTTGGAATATTTACTGTCGGGCTTTTGTGAGTTTGCCCCGAGCGTGATGTTCATGGCTAACTGGAGTAGTGTGACAGCCGTGTCTGTGATACGAATTGCGCTTACGCTGGACAAGCATCCCCGTAATGCGATGGACCTAACGTGGAATTACGTGGAGGGAAAGCTATGGACAGAGGTCGAGCTCAATGTAGCCACCATCTGCGGTTAGTGAGCCTCATTTTGTGACGCATATCCTCTAACGACTGTAGCATGTCTACCATCGTTGAAACCAATCCTTAACGTCCTCATCTACGGCACATCCACCGGTCCCCATTCACAGCCACCCAGTGGGGAGGGCGTTGCAAATATGGCTAGTTCCTGGGAGCATGTCAAGTGGGAGTTGGGGATGGAGTCGGACTCGTATGGCTCTACTGCGTACGTGAGGTCGAATAATCGTTCTGCTGACGACTCGGATCCGCTGTGTTGTGTGACGGATAGTGATTCTGTTTTTGGTAGGAGTGATATCGAGATGGATAGGCTGTCGGGGAAAGGGAGGAAGACGTCGAGAGTGGTGGTCACGACTGATTTGGAGGTTCGTACATCTGTACGGGAATAGATAGATAAAGATTCTACTTCAACTCTTGTCTCAACGAGTAGTTAAACCAACATACAGTGATATCTTGCAAGTTGGGACTTGAATTCGTCTACCTGGCTCGGTTACTGTCCTTTGTCACCTCATCTCTGCGAGTCCTGTGTTCCTCATGCTTCGTATTTCGCTTCGGTTGCATCTCCATCCCTATAGCCTTCATGATCCTAAAAGTATCCAGAAGAAACCAAAACCTCCTCACATGTAGGAATTAAAAAACTCAATGGCCGCATCCCACGTCGCAGCAGAAAACCCCCCCGAGAACCACAAGTTACCCGCCAAGTCCCTCCCCATGATGGTAACCATATTCATAGTAAAGAATCCCGTCCCCAGAGACTGCGAGTGGAAATAAACAGGATGTCCCGGCTTCGCACCAGGTCTCGCTTTCTCAGATGGTTTAATGACCGCGGGACCAAAGTCAAACTTGTCCAGAAAGCCCGCCTTGCTCCAATTGGTCATGATCATAAACAGCGAGCTGACATCTTTACCCAGAATGGGTGGATTCCCCGTCTTTATCACAGACTCGTAGGTGTGCTTGACCGTCGCCTTGAGCCGCTCTTCGGTGCACTGCTCCGCAACGGCGACGCGAGACCGAAGTGCTATCTCTCCGATTGGGAGCTCAAGAGCCTCTTTGGATTGGCAGAGGAAGATGGCTGCGGAGCTGCTGTTTTGCACGTAGGCTGCGTCGTCTCGGAAGACGGACTTGACTCGGCCCCGGGTGTCGACGACAACGAGGTTGACGATGCTCCGGTTGAGAGATAAACCGCTTGCTAGGAGTCTGTTGCAGATTGCCATGATGACATCGTTCTCAGACACGAAAAGGTCGGCGTCGCCTTTTAAAGCAACATGGTCCCTGGCCTCCTGGATGATGGCGTCGATGGCCTTCTTCGGAACGCAGATCATGCGTCCCTCGAGACCGGTCCACCACGTCTCGACGAGGTGTCTCACGGCCCAAACAGGGACTCTCCAGCCCTTTAGATGGTTCTGGGAGAGAATGGGGTCGATCGGGGTCGTCTGCTCCTTGGCATCATATATATCCGCCATCGGATCATCTGTGTATCCGATGAACGGCGCAACCTCCTCTGGCTTTCCAGCCAGCATGCTCTGCCAGGCTTTGAAGATGGCGATGAGCCCGCCCAGGTCGCTGGTGACGTGGTTGAAATTGAGCGAGACGAGGGTGCCATCTGTAAAGGTCACAACATGCAGGGAAAACTGCGGCACGTCCTTGGTGAAGTAGTCCTGGATGGTTCTCGGCGCGCCAGGCCCGAGGGCGAGACTGGCAAAGTGACGAGCACCTGGGAACGTGGTGGGTTGGGCAGTGGCTTCAGGGAGGTGAGATGCTTCCGGGTGGTCGGCCATGCGCATGTCGTGATGCTCCTTTGTGAAGTAGAGGGAGGGCCGCTCCTTGGTGAACGGTTGAGGGACATGGATTTCAGCTTTCCCGTCGGGCTGCTCGAGTTAGAAGAGGCATGTAACCTGAATAAGCTCTAAAAGGGCAACTCACCCGCAACCGAAGTCTTCCTCCCAGTTTCCGCCATCCCTCCATCTCAAAGAGACGAGATAGACTCCCCCCCAGGAGGTCCGCGTCGAGGACCTCGTCGAACTTGAAAGTCCATATCAAAGTGTAGTCACGCAGCCCGGGGGAATCGTCGAAGGGATACATCGGCACTACGTCGTCAGTTGGGACGACGGGTGGTCCCTGGGGCCCACGGCTGAAGAGCCAGGAGAACAGCCCAGACATGGCAACTGGTGGATACTGATGCCGAGCGATGGAACTGAAGGGTTTGTGGATATGAAAAGAAGAGGTGAGAGGGAGAAACAGCTGGAGGAAGTGAGATGCTTAAGAACCGGGGATAATCAACCACGTGCTTGTCATTGGCTTCCTTTATGCCGCTTGACCACTCGTGGGTAAGTGCTGAGATCTCTGCTTCTTGGGCGACGTAGCCAGGTTTTAGGATCTGACTCAGCGTTGCAGGTCACTAGCGCTGACATTTCGATTAATATCTCCAAGCCAGAATATGATCTGACACTTGTCACGATTTATCACAGTTTGTCTCGAATTAGGGCCTTACTTTCGACGAGTGCATAGAGGTCCTTGGTCACATTAGCAAGCTGGGCATCGTACCTTGACGAGTTGACGCAGGCATCCCGACTTGGCTGACCAAGAGAGCTTGTCAGTTCAACTCTGGAGCGTAGCTGATAATCTTATGACCTGTTACATATGAGTGGAAGTGATGCCCATTCATCTCTCACATGCTAGATACACTGGTTTAAACATTCGTTGCTGTCCCGACTGAGGCTCTCGACACGAGATAGGTCTTAACTAACGGCCGTAGTTTCAAGTGACAGGCCACGAGCTAAGTCACGGGCAATCCGTGTAGGAGAAATGCCCATACGATTTCCTGTCATGCATTGACGATGCCCCAGGTTGCCTGTAGGCACTAACCAGCTCAATCCCACCGGCTCATAGCCGACGCAGTGCATCCTACAGTAGCCTGCACTCTTGAAGTATTTTTAGTATCCGCTCTTGCTTTATTGTCAGCTCTTAACTAGACCACCCGTTCAGGTTGATCACAGCCTCGAAACAGCGCCCAATGTATGGCAGATGAGATGGAAAGGTTGCATGATATCCTTGATAATTGCATCTATAGAATGTATACCACAGCCAGGGTGGTTCTATAGCTCATTGAATTCATCGCACGATTCATCAGAGCCGAACCACCCAGGGCAATGTCAAGGATTGATGCAGTCGCAAAACTTCTCGCAGACGGCGATGGTTTCCGGCTGGCATAGAGGTCCCGAGGGGCTCGGTGTCCCCGGCACGAGCACCTGCCCATTGCAATGGAAGCCACAGTCATTGACACAGACATTTGTCGAGACGGCGTGATGGCACCCAACATTGGCCAAGATGTCAACCCTGTCGTCCGACTGTACCATGTATCAGTTAGCGAATGTAACTTGGGAATCAAATTAACGTAGTAGTAAAAACAACACACCGTGCATGAGAATGATTTCAAGTGGCTGATACCCAACGACGAACCGTCCACGCAAATATCAATGGTTTGAATCGAGGTACCTTGGCAATTCTTCTCCGAGTAGAACGTGCAAGGGATCGGGTTCTTCTGAACGACCGACATGGGGATGAGCGAGCCGTCGACGCAGCCCCTGGGCCCTTCCCAGCCGCCCCTGGTGTACTGCTCGCAGTAGGTGAGCGGCATATCGTCGTCGAAGGTGTAACAGGTGCCGTTGCTGGCGCCGCCTATGCTTCGGTACATGGTGTCGTCTTTAGCTTCGCATCCGCCGACGTTGTTATAGGCGACGACTGGATGCAGGCGGTCAGATCAATGAAGATTTGGGGAACTAGAAGAGTGTTGTTCGGTGTGACAGGCTTACTTTCGAAGGCTTTGCTATGCAGGCTGAGAAGCCCAAGGAGAAGGAGGTTACCAAGCTGCATTCTGGATGTAGAGCTGAAAACACGCTGCTTTCAATGAGTGACAAAAGAGCACGGAAGTAAAATCAAGGTTTTGGTTCAAGGTGAACATCATTTTATTATATCAATGTTAAAAGGATAAACATTTCAGACCCTAATTTACTAAATTAACTAGCTTCGCAAGCTATCCCAGATAAATTCCAATACGAAAAGATCAAGTCCCATACCAGAAGAGCCCCAGGCAATCCAGCCATCGCAAGTTTTTCCTAATCATAAACTCTAATACGAAAGGATTTTTATACGAAAGGATTCGGATATAAAGCGTTCTAGTCGCAAAGACTAAAGTCCGAGGCTAAGCCTCTCTCTACCCATGACAGAGTTGCAACCAACCAGTCTTACCTAATCTACTCAACTCGGATCTAGACTAGTATCTCTCCTTTTTCAGCTTCTAATTGGTGTACAGTAGACAAGGCTGCTATTCCCTAGGAACTGGATGCATCATGCAGGCAACGTGCCACGATCCTTGATGAGCAGATTCCTATTCAGGTAGGCTCTATATAAATAGCACTCCAATCACATACCCAGTTAAGCACTTTAATCCAAAGTGTGATCCCAGCGGGCAGATCCTTCGCAAAGACCAATGGCTTGGGCAGTGTTTTCTTTTGTTACAATCTCGTATCGGACCTTGCAGCTAGAGACTCTTTCCACTGCATTGGCTATATGCTATTATTGGTGATGGAGTCCAGTGTACAAAGTAGGCGACGCGGAGGAGGCCGTGTAGTTGTGGTATCGTACTTGTGCAGACGCAACTATTCCGCTGAACATGATACGAGTGCTGAGTTTTGAAGAATAATATAAATATATCAAAGAGGTATCCAATCTACTGGTCCTGTTCAAGGCGGGTTCATCAGCATCTTCATCAATCACTCTATCTTACAGCTATTTTCTTCCAAAGTTCAACAATCAGAAGAACGACCTATTCAGCAAGATGCGCTTCATCAACTTCGGAAATCTGGCTCTTTTGAGTGCTACCGCTATCGCTTTTGAACGTAAGTTTCCCTCGACATTCTCCCCCTTTCCTTCACAATTCACCATTCCCCTGGGAGGCGGTTCCTGGCTGACACGATCTGAAGTCATCATCTACAACGATGTCGACAACTGCGAGGCCGGCGATAAGACTGTTTATCGCAGCATTACCGGCGCCGCTGCCGGTGGCGATGGCCCAAATGTAGGAACCTGCTACACCTTCGACGACCCCATGCCCGGTACAGATTGCGATCAATACACCAACGGAGGATGGGCTGGCCCTATGAGCTGCAACTCTGGTTCGCTGCTGCCGCAATCCTCGTTCGCGAAGAACCAGGGTCGCCCATGCGTGTTCTACGAGGAGAAGGGCTGCAGCGGCCCCGGAAGCGCTGTTTGGGACGGCTGCATAACCGCCAAAGTCAAGTCCTTTCGCTGTGATGTAAGTTCTCCCAGATAGCCCAGAACGTTAAGGCTTGTTTAATGCTGACGAATGATCAGTGGGACGGCACTATCGATATTCTGGGAAATGTCGGTTGCAGCAACGGCATTTCCACGGCTGCAACCGACATTTCCACGAATGTGTGCGTCAACGATTGTGAATGTCGTTGCCATGGCCAGAACCTCGAGTGCCCTGATCCCGATGACCCGGACCACATTCCGTCAACCTGCAATGCTTCAGCACTAATACTGTGCCAGAACCAATGCCGCTGCTTCAATCCGTGACTACTTGAACCTGGGAGAGGATCCGCTGGTTTCGTACGGTATTGCGAAGAGTGTTGGGGTGTTAGGGAGAGAGGGGACGTTTGGCTTACCTTGTGTGTGTTATATAAGTAGTTTGAGGACTTTATAAGATTGTTGACTTGCGAAAGTGGTCAGCCTGTTGATTGCCGTGTATTCGAGGAGAATGTACCGGTTGGCGTTCTCGCATATCCAGTCATAGACCTGTCTACTTCAACCTCGAACTCGGAAAACATCACGAGACTCAAGCAGATCTTGTTCAAGATGCCATGAGACTCTGTAAGATGCAGTAAATGTTTCCACTTGAGCATCCTAGGGCCCTCTGTGGCTCATCCTTTCGTTGTTCCGCAGCCAGGAATTCTTTCGCTGTTTGATAGATCAGACAGATCTTTCTATCGTGACGGTGATTAAAAGATGGCAGAGATTCCGAACTCATTGCCGGAACCGCTTCTCAATTTCTAGGCTATTATCAGGGCTAAGGCCGTCTTAGTACTTGTGATGAGCTTGAATAGATAGAGCGAGGTTCAACTCGTTCACAGTCAGAGGTCGTGTTGCTCCGTCCACAATATGAAACAGCTTCCTGGCTTCCTCGGTTTCTGCACTCCTGGTCGGAATCCCGAAGCAGATTCGAAGAAGTAGGCCTACCAATCTCTACAGCCGAGCCATCAACATTTTGATATCTTGTTCTGGTGTGTCTGCTCCTTCAAGGGCAGGTTGTTTTCCACAATAAGAACACAGTTATCTTGACATCATTAATATCAACACAGCTACCTAGCACTGTGATCAAGTACATTCCACCTCGCCAGTGTATCGTGTAGAGGCACTTGCAATCCGCCCTGTGCTGTTGGTTATTATCAGACCACCCGATTCTAGCAACACCATCACACGAAATTTATCAACTAATAGCCTTGATCAAGGGATTCTTGATGGCTTTCCGTAGCTTCAATCCGTTCGAGCCAGACAAACTGCCATGTCTTGGCTAATTCCGAGAGCGGGATTGGACCCGGATTGCACCGTCTACACGCTTCTTTGGCGGTGTCGGGCTGTTCCGTTTGATGTTCCACCTTGCTGGTCTGCGGACAGCTGCATTGGCTGCGACCATGGCTGTCGTGTACGGACTCTGGGCATCCTGGGCTGCCTTTTCGGCCTCAAGCTTTTCCTTGGTGGTCTTGAGCTCTGCCATCGCCCGCCTTGCCTCTTCTAGCTGCTGTCGTCTGGCGTCAGAAGCTTCACGGAATCTTCTGTACTCAGACTCCTTATCACCATACTCGCGCATAAGCTTGACAAATTCGTCTCGTCGTTCTTTCGATCCCGGATCTTTTTGCAGATGAGATTTGGCCTGAAAGCGATGGTTCGACAAGTGTACGAGATGGTACTCGCGCTTAGTAATCGCCTCTATGTCGGCCTTGTCAGTCTCCTCGAGTTCATCCACCTTTGTTTCAACCTCCTTCAGGCGTCTGATGATAACTTCACGCCTTTCTTCGTACGTCTCTTGCTTGGGAACGGCGCTTTCGAATCTAATTGGCAGGATCCTGACTTGCGAGTCTTTGGCCACTTGTGACTCCTTCGGTCTCCGCATAGCCTTGCTCAGGGAGGCATACCAAGAATTCATGGAACCTTTCCGCTTTTGAGATTCGCTCGTTTGCACAAACGGGATACGACTTGGAGCCATAGGTCTCGAAATCGCTTCTCCTATGTGAATTCTATCGCGGGAGTCGTCACACGGGTCGGGCCTTGTATCCAGGGGGGCCCCCGGCTCTTGAGGCCTTTCGATCTCTAGCGGGGGGCTTGGATGCGGAGTCTCATTCTCCTCCCCATCATCTGCCGGGTTGGGATCCTCGGGTATCGTCGGTGGCCTAAACAAGGTAAGTCTTCATAGCCAGAAGGTGGACAATATCACTCACAAGGTGAACTCGGTGGGAGATCCAGGTCTGGAGAAATCACCATCACAAACGCTGCTCGCAACAGTAGTCAAATCCTCCAGGTATCGTTTCAGCATAAATGCTCGACTATCAGTAGGATTCTGGTCGCCGGTAATGTCCTTGTCGACGATCAAGGCTTCCAGTCGAGCGATTTCCTCGAGGATCTTTGTCGTGTCCTCCTTGATGTCGGTGGTGTCTTCAAGGATCTTCCCTGTATCATTCTTGATATCCTTTGCGATGGCCCTAGGGCATATCATTAGCAAGTTCTCATTCACCATAATGACCACTCACAGAGTAATAGTGTCCACCGCAAAGTTCAACGCCTGCCGATGAGCCTCCAGCAACGTCTTCAAAGTCTGTACCCTCTCCTTTCCCCGTATAGCCCAGCGAGTAGACGACAGCTTGCCGGTTGAATACTCGGCCAAAATTTGTCGGATGTCGCCAGAGATAGAAAGGCAGTTCTCGATGATGCTATTGATATTGCCTTGGATACTGCTCGGTATAGAGCTGTTTTTGATAGCCTTGTCATCGTCCTTGACGATCCCCTGCAACAGGTCCAGTGTAAAGCTCACGTCGGACAGCTCTAGGCTGACTGCCCGCAGATCACCCCTCGCATCTTTGCAGTTGACGACAAACCTCGAGATCAGTGCTGAAATCTCCTGGATTGCTTTGATCAGGCCGGCGCACGACGCGGCAATCGACAGCGGGTCCATGGCTGCCGCAGGCGTCGACAATGGGGAGGGGTTATCGAGCGATTGAGGTCATGGAAGAGGTGAAAAAGAGGTCTCAGCTGCTCGTGACAAGAGGGAGCCAATAGGTATCAGTGAGGCTGCGGGGGGGGCTTCAAGGCAGATTCAGCCTCAATAGTCCAAGAGTGGCTGGCTTGCTGCGCCATGTCTGGTGAGGCCTGAGATCAGCTCAAAGCTACATGCATACATTAGCCCAAGACTCTAAGCGGGAAAGGAACTAATAAGTATCTAGACACCGCGTTTTCTCGGGGTAAATTCGGACGACTTACATTCAGCTCGCCTTCGCTGACTTAGCTCGAGAGCGGCCAAGGGCGGCCAGAGAAAATCTGGGTGTCGGTTTCGGTCGTGTAGTACCTTGATATGAACTCTTAGCAAAGTTCCAGCGTTAACAGCTATCAAAGTAGGCCATCATTGCTACCCTATTGTCGACCAAAGGCCGTATTCAGAAAAGTAAGAAGAGACGCACTCGCCAAGACGATTCGCCCTATTGGGGCGTTGTTGGCTGAACTGCAGAAGAGGGGTTTTGGTCGGCCTCCTGCAGCAATATGCAATCGTTGGTCGATACAAGTAGGAAACGTCCAGGTACTTGCAGGCCACAGCCTGACACGTCTTTACTGCTGTCAACGTGCGGCCCAGAGAAGTACCTTGGAATCTGACAGGTCTCGTTGTTGGTCACAACTGGATTGCACCTTTCTACGTCGCTTTGCTGCCTAATGATACCTGATCAGACATTTGCATTATAAAAGTATAGATGAACCCTTCTGTCGCTTGCTCATGTCCCTTGAGTGTTCACACCGCCATCCAGCCATCAGCCAGTATGGGCAACATCTTCGGCACTCAGAGCCAGGAGGCTCCTCCCTACGAGCCGCCGAGACAAGCGACATACCAAGACTTCACCCCAATTCATCGGAACAGGCCACCGCCAGCCGGTATAGTCGATAGAACGACACCAATATGCGCGCTTTACACCAGTGGCGTCTGCACCCGGGGAGCCACCTGTCGGTTCTCACACTGTGGTCCTGTGTATCCCATCGGGATGTCGGTTCCAAAACCCAAGAAGCCATGCTATTTCTTTGCAAAGGGACACTGCAAGAAGGGAGTTGCTTGTAACTTCTCCCACGACCAACAAAAGGAGGAGGACAAGGGACCAAACGTAGGACTTGCATTGCATTGGAGAACTTGGCAAAAATTGACGCTGTTCACTCTAGGACGATGACTCGGTTGATGACTGGGCCAGAGAGCTCGGAGGCGCATGGGCTCAGTTTGGCGACGGCGCAACAGTCTCCAAAGTCTCCCTCCCCTCAGACTTTTCCGCCATCCGTATCAGCAACCTCCCTTTGAACGGCTCAGTACGCTTTGTCAGGAGTCTATTATCAGACGTGGGGATTGTCATATCCGGAGACGAAGTGCGACTCATGAAGCACCCAGACAACCGCTGCAGCACTGCAATCGTCAAGGCCGAGGACCCAGCATTCGCCAACACAGCCTGTCGCAGACTAAAAACTTGCGTCACCATCGAAAACCTTCAAGTTGTCCCCATACCCGCCCCGATGCCAAAAGGTTCCAACTTCCGCCAAGTCGACTGCAGGCAAGTACACTGTTCATGGCATCGACCAAGCCGGACAGCTTGTCTGGAGTTCGGCACCAAGAAGATTGCGTCGAGGGTTCACAAGAGCTTCCGCACCGGTCAGTACAAAGTATCTGGGTCCACATTCACGGCCAACCCGCCCGTCGCTCGAGGGAGCCAGCAAGGCGGATGGATAGTCAAGTTGACAGGTCTGGCCGAGAACACTGTGGAGCAAGACATCATCCAAGGTATTCCTGGGTTTGACAAGCCTCGAAGTGTTGAATTGTCGGGGGCCAGCTACGCCGCTGACATGGAGATGGACTCTACCATTATCAAGTCGATGCTGTATGAGTTTGGACCCTTGGAGCGGTGGGATCTCTCCGACAGTTCCAAGGGCAGACGCATCAACGCCCGGGCGACATTCGTTGACGAATCACACGCACGAGATGCCGCCTCATCACTGGACAAGAAGACACTGCCGTTCTGTGAGACGGGAAAGCTGTTTGTCAATCTCGTCACCTCGGTCAAGTTCAAGGTATCAACACGCGTCTACAATGTCATTCAGAAGCGCATCAACAATCACAAGGCGAGCTGGGAACGCCAGTACATCCGCTTCTTTGCCTTTCCTCCTCGAGGCTTCCACCGCATCTTGAAGCTTGAGGGGGAGGACCGTCAAAAAGTGGCACAGGCACAAAAGGATCTTGAGCATATCGTAACGGGTGAGGTGATGAGGAAGGACGGGAAGAATATCTGGTATGCAGACTTTCGACCCAGTGGGGATGCGTACAAGAGACTTGCCAAGATTGAGGAGGATTTGGGAATTGTCATCACCCGAGAAGTACGGTCGTCGCAATTCAGGGTGTTTGGACCTGAAGAACGGTACTCTCTGGCGGTAGAGGGGCTGCATCAACTTATTCAGGATATGACCTCGGCGACTCATTACGTCCAACTCGATCATGAATCTGAGCTTGAGTGGGCTCTCGACGGTGGATTCAAGGTCCTGGAGTCTCAGCTCGGCCACGGCAAGGCAATCCTCGACATCAGATCGAGGTGCATCATCGTCCATGGATCTGACCAGGACTTTTCCGAGGCCAAGCTCATCATGGCCCGCAGGCAGACAAAGGTCATAAAGAGGATTTCTAATCCGCAGACAGACTGCACGATTTGCTGGGGCGAGGCCGAGCAGCCCATTCGTACATCCTGCAACCACGTCTACTGCAGCCTCTGCTTCGTCAACATGTGCCAACATGAAGCAGACGCATCAAAGTCAACTGACTTTCGCATCAGCTGCGAGGGAGATCTGGGGAAATGCGGAAACGCCTTTCAGCTCTCAGAAATCCAGAGCCTTCTTCTTTCGGAAACATTCGAGGACATTCTCGGGGCGTCGTTTGCTTCTCATGTTCGCCGCCACCCCGACGAGTTTCGCTACTGTCCTACGCCAGACTGCACCCAGATCTACCGAGTTGCCTCTCACGCTGTGGTATCACCCCCGACATTCACCTGCGTCAAGTGCCTGGCCTCTACTTGCACGGGCTGTCACGTTCCGCATCCCGGAGTGACATGTGCAGAACATAAAGGGGATGCATCTGGTGGGCTGGAGGCGCTCAACAAGGCCAAAGAGGAGCTGGGCATCAAGGACTGTCCCAAGTGCAGCACTGCTATTGAGAAGATTGATGGATGTAACCACATTGGTTGCACGGGGTGCGGGATCCATATATGCTGGGTGTGCCTGGCGACATTTCAAGATGGCCAGGCGTGTTACGCTCATATGCAGAGAGTGCACGGCGGGATGTACACTTGAGTATATGGAATGAACCAGATTGCTTTGGGAAAGGAAACTTGATAGCGTATATAAGCCCGGGGGAGATAGTACAGGCATCGAGAGCAGTGGCTTAAACCACTCCTCACAAAGCCTCAGTTTCACATACAACGGTTGCTTTTCCCAGATGCCGTGCGTTTTCTGATCCAGCCAATCTGAATACCCTGTTCCAAGGTGATGTCAAATGTCCATAGAACAGAGGAAAGAATAAGGCGCAGTTCATGGTATGCAAGGCTGACAGGGAATCAGCACAGATGCCTCGGGTGCAATATAAGAATTAGACAGCATCACGGTGCTTACTTCTTGTCTAGGCAGTTCCTTGGTCCATATGAGAATGGCTGAAGAGCCTCTCTCTTGTCTGAGGCATACCACTCTGGTGGGATTGAGAGCCACCTTTCGGGAAGATATTCCAATGGGTCACTAAAATTGTAGGTCGATCGGTACGCCGCATACTGGGCAACACCCACTGGGGTCTAAATAGATCTCGTCAACTAACGGAGGCATCACTAGAGTCTAGGGACTTACCCTTTCAGGGGCAAATTAACCAGACGATTCCGCCGCCTGGGGGTGTTACTCGAGGCGCTACGACAGGCGCAGGAGGGTATAGTCGTAACCCTTCCTCCAGACAGGCTCAGGTATGGCAGGCGTTGCAGGTTGGCGATGTTGAGTTCTTGTTGGCGTCCCAGTGACCTTATTTCTTGCACCAACTTGTTCATCTTGTCGGAATTTCGGCAGAGGAGGTATGTCAGTCCACTCAGAAGAGTCGTTATGGTTTCGGTGCCGACAATCATGAACACTTGAGCATTGGCATACATCTCCCCTCGTGATATGTCATTCAGGTCATCACTGCGCTGCACCAAGCTCCAGATATCGCCCCTGTTCTTGTCATGCTGAGGGCGATGGCCGACTCGCTCGATGGCGAATTGCTCATGCTGCTTCTTCTTTTCGAGCAGCGAGCTCGGAATGAATTCGGGTTTGTATGAGAATACGGGTGGGTATGGGGCAGGCCAGGTTAAATACAAGCTTAGTGCATGGTGAAGGGGGCTGTCTCGGTTTCGTTTAAGCAGAACCACCATTAGATGCACGGCTATTACGTGTGTACCAGGACTGGAATCCTATTATCACAATATGCGGCAGTGACTGAGTCGAGTGAGAAAGAGAACCGCAACCAGCAGGCCAATACAAGACGCAAATACGAACCCGAAGACGTGGCTTGTGCTCGACGAGAAAATCTCTCCGCTAATCGGCCCTTTTGTCGCAGGCAACGAGTCATCCCCGGAATTAAGAGTCGGGCTTAAGAAAGAACCCACTGGGCTGGGGCAGACAGGGTTCGTTTGTCGACAACTACTCTACTCAGTGCCGTGGCATTTCGGGGGTGAGTTAATGGCCGTCAACCCGACCACGAAGGACACGACGAAGCGAAGTGGAGGAATAGATAATGGCCATGACTCCGGGATACACAATCCATAACCCGAAATCTGCTCCAACTCTGCCAGTCCTTGTTCCAACCATCCCCGGATCTCTATCCTGACAATGGAGAGGCTTTCGTCACCGAGCCCGTCACAAAGCACACTGCTACCAGCTGTAGATTTGGAGATGGGCACTATCTCACCTATGCCTCAACCAACACCGTCAGCGACTCAGGACATCGAATTGTCCCCAAAGGATACGAGCAACGCTGCACAAGATGGCAGCATTGTCGATTGGGACGGCGTCGATGATCCAGAGAACCCAATGAACTGGCCGGACAGCAGCAAATGGCTCAACATCGTCCTGGTCTCAACACTGACGCTCGTAACGCAAGTCTACGCCTGTGAATGTTTCTGACCAACGAGTACTAACCAAGACACAGGCCTCTGGTGAGTGTGACAGTACCAGAGATGGCCGCTAGGCGCAATACTGACAGTTGTATGGCTCATCGATGTTTGCACCCGGGATTCCAAGAATCATGGTCGAGTTCAACGAAACTTCCCCCCTAGCTGCCACATTCGTCGTGTCCGTCTACGTCCTCGGTTTCGCCTTCGGACCACTGGTTGTAGCCCCTTTCAGCGAGGTCTACGGCCGTACACCACTCTACAACTGGGGGAACGTGCTGTTCGTCCTCTTCACTATTGGAACAGCTCTGTCCCAGAGCATGCCGATGATGATGGCCTTTCGGTTCCTGATGGGGTTTGCTGGCTCAATTCCCATCACAATCGGCAGTGGTAGCATTGCAGATATCATGCCGATCGAGAGCCGAGGCAAGGCCATGTCGGTGTGGGCTCTAGGGCCTCTGCTTGGGCCCTGCATTGGACCTCTGGCAGGCGGGTACCTTATCCAGGCTGCTGGATGGAGATGGGTCTACTGGCTGGTCACAATTGCCGTGCGTGCATGCCGAGCACCTTCGTGTCCTGTACCAATGCTAACCAAGTTAGGGCGGCGTCTTCATACCCGGCTCGTTCCTCTTCATCAAAGAGACGTACGCTCCCGTTCTCCTTGAACGAAAAGCCGACCGATTACGAAAAGAGACGGGAAACACGAAACTGCGGATAAAGGAAGATAGGGGAGAGCCGCTTGGTACCAAGATCAAGCTGGCCATTATGCGTCCCCTGAAGTTACTCTTCATCACTCCCATTGTTGGCCTCATGGCGCTGTACATGGCCGTCGGCTATGGTATTCTGTATCTCCTCATCGCGACATTCTCGTTCGTCTATAAATATACCTACGGCTTCGATGAAGGCGAGGCAGGTCTTGCCTTTCTCCCGGCTGGTATCGGCATGATGATCGGCGTCGTCACCTTCGGTGCCCTTTCGGATGTGCTCGTCACGACCCGCACGAAACAGGGGCTGGAGCATAAGCCCGAGGTCAGGCTGAGCCCGAAGCTAGCTGTGCCCTGCAGTGTCGATCTGCCCATTGGCTTGTTTCTCTACGGGTGGACGGCGCAGTATGCCATTCACTTCATCGTCCCTATGCTTGGTGTCGCCATCTTCAGCTGCGGACTGATGAGAGTAATGGTAAGAAACTCTCCTCCCCCCTTTGGGCAATGTGCTGACGATGAGTACAGATGTGCGTCCAAAACTACCTTCTCGACACGTACCCTCGCTATGCGGCGTCTGTCACTGCAGCTCTGGCAGTCCTTCGATCTGTTGCCGCCGCCCTCCTCCCGCTGGGTGGATTGGACATGTATAACGCCCTTGGACTGGGCTGGGGAAACAGTCTGCTGGGATTCCTCTGCGTGGCCATGATTCCCATTCCTGTCATCTTTTACATCTTTGGCGAGCGGCTCCGCAAACGATTCAATCCGTCGCTATAAGCTGCCGTCGAGTGCTGGATGATACGGACCAGTCTCGATCTTCTGTCCTGATTCGGGACATTCGACCTGGCAAGTTGAACCTTGTGCCACACACAACATACTCTAAAGAAGCAATCTCCTACACCGTTAGTTAGATGACCAGCCAGTCATGGTTAACAACTTTTGCCGGTGCTGAGAAAAGCAGAGGCCATACATACCCAAGGCCCAGCAACAATCAGAGCATCTTCACCACATTTAATCTTTCGGAACAGCCAATACGTTCAACGTTGGAGACCCCTCACTCTGCACGAATCAACATGCGAGGAGAGGGTCCCCTTTTGTTTATATACTATAGATATATATATAATTAAAAAGAACCTTCTGTCACTGGTATTCACTGGGATAAGCGCAAAACGTAGCTTATATCCCAACCCATTCTCCTTCAAGTGTGGATATCGACGCTAGTATGGCGTCTACTGGTTGTCACCGTCATCGGAGTCATCCTGGTCATCACCAGAGTCGTCCTGATCATCGGCGGAGTCGTCCTGGTCATCAGCGGAGTCGTCCTGGTCGTCGGCAGAGTCATCCTGGTTCTCGTCCGCATCCTGATCATCACCAGAGTCGTCCTGGTCGTCGTTGTTGTCATCAGCATCGTCGTTGTTGTCGTCAACCTGGGTGGGGATGGCCTGAGAGTCATCGACCACGGAAGTAGGCTGGAAGTTGGACTCCTCAGCAGCCGAGGTGGGAACAAGGTTGGACTCGTCAACAGCCGAATTAGGAGCAGAGTCGCCCTCGTCAGCGGCAGCAGAAGTAGGAGCGGCAGAGTCGTCTCCAGCAGCAGAGGTAGCGGCCTCTCCACCGGCAGCGGAGGTAGCAGAGCCGGAACCAGAGCCAACACCCTCGCAGGGGCCAACCTCGGAGGGCTCGCTGCCATCAGTAACACCGTTGAAGGCAATGCACTCGTCGCCAACGTTGGTCAGGCTGACGCCAGAGATCTCAGCCGTGTCGCCCATGTTGGGGTTGATGCCGACGAGGATCTTGCCGTCGCTGGCAGAGCCGCCAGTGACCTTGACGTGGCGGGCGGGCATGTCGTCGCAGTTACCGCAGCTGCGGTACATCTTGCCGAAGTCGGAGACGGTGAAGTCGTTGATGACGACGGTGCCGCCGCCGTTGTGCTGGATAACCTTGTCATCTGCGCCCTTGGCGCCGCCGCCGTTGATGGTGGTGGTCTCGCCGTCGGCCTGCTTCTTGATGGAGAAGGCGTCCTCGCAGACGGCGTCCCACCAGACGTTGGTGATGGTGCAGCCACCGTTGCAGTGGACACCCTCGACCTGGTTGGGGCCTGGAGGAGTTAGTACTGCTGTTATACAACAGGGGATCTACCCGACTTACCAATGATGACGTTGGAGAGCGAGGCGCCGGCCTCGAGGATGAAGACGGCATCCGAGTCTCCACCCTCCTCCTGGCCAGTGCAGGAAACACCACGGTCGAACATGACGTTACCACCGTCAAAGGTCTCTCCGGCGGCAATCGTCATGGGGGCATCGAGAACGCTGCTACCAGCCGCGTTGGGCTGCTGTCGCTTCGCCAAGTCGGCTCGGGGCGCCTTGGTAACCTGGGGGGGAGCAGGGAGGGCGTTGGCGCCAAGGGCCAAGGAAGCCGCCAAGATCATTCGGTACTGCATCTTTGCAAGGGATAGTAGATGATTGATATACTTTAAAGGAGAGAAAAAAGGCTAAGATGTCAGACCGGTCTGAGACTTTGTGGGTTGGGAAGTGAAGAAAATGAATGACCAAGCGCAGCTTGCCGAAAGAGTGAAGGTTGGAATAGAGAATGAAAGTGATGATGAGAACGAAGAACGAAAAAAACAGAACGACAAGATGCATTCCCTTTATAGGTCATGTCACTGCTTTTGTGCGATTCGCGGACATACCCGTCCCCGTTGACAGGTTGTGTGCGTAATCCCGAGGTCGCGTAAACATCTCGCTTGGCGATGTAACATTCTAGCTGAAACGGCCCACTGTTTGAAACGGGGAAATTCCTAATTGACACAAGCCGTGAAGCTTGTTTCAGTACCTTAAAATGCCACCTATCACGCGAGGGTTTCAGTGACAGATCCCTGCGCGGGCGGCGTGTAGCGTGACGATCGTTGGGTCTTGTGGAGTTGAGAAGAATTCTCCGGCTCCGAAACGAGACCCCTTTCTAGGGTCATGGAGTAGTTGGGCCCGTTAACGGTGATAAACAGGTATCTATTCGTATCTCCAGGACCGGTACGGAGTATTGTTCGTCTGAACTTCAGTGATCTCTTCAAGATTGGGTCAACACAGGGTGAAGCCGGTCTGTCAACGAGCCCTATTGTCTGCTGTAAAAGTTCGGTCTGACTGAGGTTAGCAATCCCCAACCTGGAGACTTAAAAAAAAGATCCGGAATTAGCGACTCAACATGCCCGACTGTCAGCTTCACGTCAGCATCCATCCTTGCGGCTCTCCTAATGCGGGTCGCCACGTCTCAGAGATACCAGGGACACCACACCTCTGTGTCCGTCTATGAGGGGGCCAGAATCCGTAAATCCCAGGTACCTCCACCTCGGTTTCACGAATCGCCGGCATATCCTGAACTGTCACCGTCCACGAAAGCAGGCCGTGGGACCAAGTCTGTGTTTGACTGGCGATCGCAATTCTTGCCGCCGGCGTTATTTCTCCGATTGGATCTGTCGTAGTTTGGATGAGACGGCTCCGTTATCGAGATCCTGATCAATGTCCTGATGGCCGTCTGGTGGACCGTGGGAGAGTTTTAGCACAAGCCACTTCAATCAATCGGGATCTCCGCCACATCCCAGCGCATGCCGAAACGATTAGACTAGTAGAGTTTCGGGCGGGTTTATTAATATGCTTGATGGAGACAGAGTTTCAAGCTTGGTTTTCGTTTATTTCTCGGCTGACGAATAGAGCCTGGTTTCGATGATGCGGGCTGTCGGCGTTGGGAGGAGACAACTGCCGACGGTTTCGCCAAGAGATTAACAGGGTGGTAATTGGTACGAAGAGCAGGCGTTTAGGCCAAGGAAAACCTGTTGTAAACAGGTTCTCTAGATGCGACATGCGACCGGGTGATGTGTCTTGCCAAACAAACAACTACCCTACATCCACACAGAGTATGAGCGAGAAACAAGCTGCAACGCTCACGATGAAATGTGACCCTTGCCGCTGGTCTGGATATGGGGCTTTGTCTGTGCGCATTTGGAACTTGCAGCTGCTTGCATAAATTCCGATCGTAGATCGAGCGAAAGTCAAAACATAGTCAGATACGCAGGCTAGCGTGGGGACAAAAAACACGAGACTGAGTTGGCTGTGCAGGTGCCGGGCGTTTGGAGAGCCTTTCCAGCGAGGTACAGAAGCCACGAGGTTTCAAACAAGTGGATGCTCTAAACATGCTGACTGGACCAACGTCTTGCTCTAAACTCATACGATTGATCCCTTAGTGAGCCGATCCGCCGAGGACTTGACACTACAGATGAACATGGTCATCATGGTCGGAAGGACAGATGCCACCTGAATCCCCGCGGACCAGAGGGCTTTAGACTGCAGCTGGGGATTCTAAACAGCCATCATGGCGACGGCGCATGCACTGCCTCGAGATGCATAGCGAAGGGTCCAGCGAGTGATGGCGCCTGAGCCGCGACTAATGCCAAGGGCGCCTGCGTGCAACGCAAGTTCAGCTCTAATTGCCATCGCCCAACGCCAGTTAGTGAACACCTCCAATTACGATATGTCGCATGCTAGACTCTCGTTGTCCCACCAGTTTCACGTTTACTACTGGTTAATCTATCGACATGTTGTTTGCTGGAACAACATGTCATGGCGGGCTTCCCGACCGACGATCCCGTGGTGAGGACCCGGCGTCGCTGCAAACAGCTTCCCGGGGGACACGAAACGGCCTGTTGACCAATGATACAGAGGGTAGACTTGAAGGCTGTAGTCTTTGAGTATGTCGTGAAGCTGGTACTCGCTCTACCCCGAGATTTAAGGCAGCACCAACAGTCGAGTCTTTAGCGACTGAACTCCCCAGTCAACGGCATTTAACGATGGTATATAGGAGATTCATCCTTCCAGGGGACATGTTCGATCCACCAAGGCATCAGTTGACGCGCCGTCAACAAATCGCCTAACCACTCTGCCGGGCATGGATACATGTGCTAAGAATGACGCGTCCGAGAGTCAGCTACTCGTTGAGAATTGGAGGGATGGCTCATTCCCCGTAAAAGACCTTTTCCAGGGAATATTCGAGATCGCTGGCCATTTTTAGCCTCCCTCTCGGCATGTGGGAGCAGCCAGGTCAAGGATCATGGCGTGGAGGAAACCACCCACCTCGTTAGCGCGTGTCAGACTTCGGTGTTTCGCCACGTTCTGGGCACATTGTGGGAGGCTAATGACAGGACTTGTGGACATGGCCAGGGCCACGTACCAGGTAATCAGGGATGCAAGGATGAGTGACATATCGGCAGGCGAGGGGCCGCAGAAAGTCGCTCGAGAGCTTCGGGACAGGTGGGTTGGAGTGGAAACCCAGGCTGGAGATGATGGCCCCATCCCGACGTCAGACGCATCTTTGGTAAAAGGAGGAACAATCCCTGGTAGCAAAGAGCCGACGGGTGTCCGATCTCAGAGAAATACAGTGTCATGCGATTACGATGAAACTGGGCCGGTGCCTACGCTTCACTACGGTACATAACGCCTTGCCCGGAGACTGTTGAAGGTATGCATATGCTCCTTTCCGGGAATCAGCTGCGATTCCTCTTGTCTTTGGGCAAGCTTTTCCTCTTGCACTTGAGTTAGACACTTTGGACCCTTTGCAATGCAATTGTAAGCTTTGTCCTTTTAACGTCTTCTTATGTGCTGCTTATCTCTGATGTTTCCAAAATCATATTAAAAACAGACACAGAAGCAAGACAAGCTGCATGATATATTTCTCTGCCTTTGCAGTTGCTTTTCCAATAGAGCAGTACTGCTCGTCGTTGGAGTAAATAGAACTAACTGGGCATTTGGCTTCTCTGATCAAGGAAGGGAATACTACACTTCATACCTACGCATCCACCGACCCCAGAGGGATGGCAACTACAGACACGTCAATGCTCCCAACATTCAACTTGACACAAGCCGACACATCACTCGCCAACCGCCCGCCGTACAGCAGCGTCTTCTCATACTTGAAGTACGCGGTGAAAGAACGGAAGTTGTTGTACCTCATGGCATCAGGCGAGCCAGATAAGCTACCGAGTGAAAACTGGACCAAGCTGGACCCTTCAGGACAGGGCTCTGGGTCAAGTGTACGAGATCCATGACGTAAAGGTGTACTGATACCCCGTGACGAGGTCGATAGGCTGGCAGAGGATGTCGGAGACGCTCCCACGGTAACCAGTGATGGCACTACAGGCACAAGTTAGCTTTCCAGGCCAAATGAACGCGGGAGCAATGAGCATCGAACTAGAGCATCCATCCCGAGGTTACAAAAAAGGTATCTCCTGCACGCGGCGATAACCGAGGGAGGGCTATAACAGGATCTTGATGCTGAAAATTACAACCAATAGCTGGCCCAGCTGCATCAGATGCGTGGACTGTGGTGCACCATTGCACACAATTCATTGCCCTAACTCCACAGCAGCCAACCACTGCCTTGATCGCATCCAATTCAGCTTCAGCCCTGGCCTGGTTGCAGAGGATCGTTGTTGGTTGTGAAATAGAAAGCAGTATTAGAGCGGAGCAATATTAACCTGCGAGAGACCAGAACATGCCGAGGAAGCTACCAAGCCAGCGGACGCTGCCAGCTGAAGGCCGCCTCAGATCTCGGGGTTGCTTCAGTGACCTAGACTGGGCAAGCAATCGGATACTGGAGTTCACGTCACGAGAGACCAAGAAGGTAAAGGGTTGTAAGTGCCCACATGGAGGGAACCATGGAAACAATTCACTGTGGGAAGAGTTGAGCTTATCAAAGCATTCCTTCCTACCCAATTTAGATCGTAACTCTAGCTTTTTTACCAATCCTAACTCTCCTGTATCAAGCCAACGTCTTAAGTCCATAGGCAAACGCCTCATCCAGAATCCTCAACCCCTCCTCAATCTCCTCCGCCGTCACAGTCACAGGCGGAGCAAGTCGAAAAACACCTCCCATCCCCGGCAAGTTAACAACATTGCAAGACAGCCCAAGCTCCATCGCCTTATCAGAAACCCTCTGGCCCAGCTCAGGCCCAGGAGCCTTCGTCTTGGCGTCCGAGATGATCTCAATTCCCTGGAGGAGACCCCGACCGCGGACATCGCCAATGCACCAGTACTTCTCCTGGAGCTTCAGTAGGCCGATGCGCAGCTGGGCGCCCCTTTCAGCTGCTTTCTGGGAGATGTTGTCGCGCTCGACAATCTCGAGGACTTTGTTGCCGACGGCGGCGGTGAGGGGATCGTTGAGATGGGTTGTGAGCCAGAGGAAGCCTGCCTTCTTGCAGCCTCGTTCAATCTCGGCGGTGGTCGAAACGGATGCCAGCGGTAGACCGCATCCGAGAGTCTTGGAAAGAGCCAGAATATCAGGGACGATGCCCTCGTTCTCAAAGGCAAACATTTGGCCGGTTCGGCCCACGCCGGTTTGGGCCTCGTCCATGATGATCAACATGCCGCGCTTCTTGCACTCCTCGCTCATCTGCTTGAGGTATCCCTTGGGAAGATCAAGGATACCGCCAGTGCTGAGGATGGGCTCCAGGATAAAGGCAGCGAGAGACCCAACACTCTGTCGGTCAATCATGGACCAACCAAAGTCCATCTCAGTCTCCCAGTCATAAGATCCATCAGCCTTTCGGAAGGGCGACCGGTAAGCATAAGGAGCTGGGAAAGCAAGTTGACCCGGCATAGCAGGACCACCGTTCTTGCGACCAGCAGAGAAAGTCGCAGACCCAGAACCTTGGGTCAGACCATGGTAGCTAGCTGAGAAAGCAACAATCTCAAACTTTCCAGTGTAGCACTTTGCCATCTTGATGGCAGCTTCCGTAGTCTCAGAGCCGGTGTTGAGAAAGAATGACTTTTGCAGGGGAGCGGGGAGGAATCGGGCAAGACGCTCAGCGAGCTCCACGACGGGGTAGCTGATCATGTTGGAGAGGAGGTGGTCCAGCTCAGAGACATATTTCTTGACCACCTCGACAATCTCGGGGTGGGAGTGACCGAGAAGGGAACTCATCTGGCCAGACGTAAAGTCCAGGATCTTGTTGTTGTTTGCATCGTAGAGACGGGTGCCTTGGGCCTTGGTGATGATGATGGGGGAGTAGGGTACGCCAGATGACATGAGGTACTTGTCGGTCTTGGACCAGAACGTGGCGGTGGCGTCGGAACCCATGGTTGATTATGGAGATGGGAGATGTTGACAAGGGAAGTGAATGTGGTCTGATGGTAAGGATGAGGTTGTTGGCTCTGATGCGGCCCTATATAGTCGATCGAGGGGTCGTTTGAGAAGGTGCACTGCTTATCGCCCGCGGGAAACTTGGTTTCCACATGATCAACCTTTCTGGGAGTTTTCATTGAACCGAAGGTTGCCTTGATAAGGTGTGGGTGGATGGGAGGCAAGACTCTATGCGAGTTTCCCGCGGCGAAGGGGGGGGCTGATCTTTCCGCGGAGAATGACAGAGTGCGAAAATGGCTCAGTTTTCTTGTCTCTTGGGCATGGAAAGCCGGACTCGGCTACATACGTTATTAATTTGATGGATTATATGGTTTGGGCGGTTTGTGTCATGTATGATATCGTCTGGAATTCCCTGGGGGAGCTACAAGTCGGAACCTGGGCAACTTGACCAAGTCCTAGTCTTCGGACTACATTGTTTATACTGGAATGCCCCAATGCTCATAGACGAAGGCATATATATAGTTTACGAGACTCGGGCTAGATGTAGGAGTTCTCTGCCCAATATGAAATTACTTCTCTGGAAGAGAAATACTCGGCTATTCTCGACTTCACTCTAAGTAGCTATAAATGCTCAACAAAATACGATAGTTGACATCCCCAAATCATTAGATCTCGATTTAATGGAAGAGTGTTGCTTATTTCATAATTTAATCGAGAATCGCCAGGCAGCTAGTGGCACATAATATTCAGCGTTATGCCTCAACTATCCTTGCTAGCTGAATATGTTAAGAGGCTTTTGTTTTTGTCGAACAACGTGAGTCGCCACAGTATTTCGACCAGAAACCCGGAGTGTTTTATATGTATGCTAAATATCTCATTCAGGTATGAGAATTGAAGGAGGCGGAGTTCTCAATCGCCTTGATGACAAAATCAAACCAAAAGCTATCACCATTTCAGATCCTTCCCGTGTGTTCATGACCCACGAAGGCCATCAACTGCAACAGTGCTAAAAATATGATTCTCCAGACCATTCACCTTCCCCTTCAACCCACTGCTCAGCTTCCCAACTCCATCAGAATAACCATTCCGGCCGCTAAGCAAATAATTATTAGCCATCCCCTCTCCACTCTGCAGACCATCCACTCCCTCCGGTCCATATGCGTGATGATAGCTATTCTCAACGCCATTCATCGGCTGCCCCTTGGAAACACCATTCTCCACTGGAGTGCCCTGAACGGTGTACCCAGTATCACTGGCATCGACGTAGGCGTCAATACCCTCACCTCGACGGGGAAAGCCCTCCATGAGCTTCTTGTGGGTGTCTAGGGCACTGCACATTTCCTTGTGGCTGACGTCGTTGAGGAAAACGCAGTCGCCCATGGGGCTAGCAGGAACGGCAGCGCGTAGTTTGCCATCTCGAGTCTTGAGAATGGCAGCGGTGGCGCGCTCTAAAAGTGGGCCATCAAAGTCAGGATGGTCCATGGACAGGCCAGCTTGTGAGAAGAGGTTCAATAGACGGGTGTGGTCAGCGGTTGATAGGAGGCCGCGCGAGTGGGCAAGAGTCGCGGAGTAGGCCATGTCGATGGAAATGGCGTGGCCGTGACGGAGAGGTGTCTCTGGGACCAGTTCGTGCAGAGGCGACCAACTGGGAAAAACATCAGCACATGACCAGAATCTGATATTAAAAGAACTCACGTGTGGCCATAGGCAATAACACGGTCGAGCATAATCTCGTGCAAGTTTGGTGTCTCGAGGCGGAGCATCTCGTAAATGCCAGCCCGGCAAACCCGATCAGCAACCTTCTTGATCTCCTCAGACGCATTATCAGCCCGTCCAAAAGCAGTGCCAATAAGATCCTCGCAGTGCCTATCAAGAAGCTCAAACGTCTCACGATGAGCACAAGAAGAGATCTTGATCAGCTCAGCAAAGCCGTTCCGGATCTGAGCTACCGGCAGGGTTCGCAGAAAGGTAAAGTCAAGGAACGTATGGGCAGGGGCGTGGTATGCTCCGAGGCGGTTCTTGTACCTGCCATAGTTTACAGCCACCTTGATTGAGACAGAGGCGTCGATGAGGCCGATAACTGTGGTCGGGATGCGGATGTAGTTTGTGTTTCGACGGTACGCAGCGCAGGCAAATCTGGATAGAGTTAGAACCTGGACTAGAAATCAATGGTAGGTCATACCCAGCAACGTCCGTCACCAAACCACCCCCAACAACAAGAACAGGCTCCTTTCGGTAAATCCCAAACTCAGTCATCGAGTCCACAATAGAAAGCAGCGTATCCATGCTCTTGGCCTTTTCGCCAATCATGGTCTTGTGAATCTGGAGAGTGATGCCATGGTGGTCAAAGTACCGCTGCATCTCTGCGCCATACAGGTTAAAGATGCTGAGGTCCATGACCGCCAGGCAGCGGCCCCAAGGGCGGTAGCACTCTGAAAGCTGGGGATTGGCGACGTTGAAGACTCCGTCGAGGAACTCAAAGTCGTACTCGATCTTTTCGTACCCGCAGACGGAGAAGCCTTTAGCGGTTGGCTCGACGGTTGCCTTCATGTCAGACATTGTGCAAGTGGGATATTTTCTACAGCAAGTAGGAATTGAAGAGTGGTAGGATGATGAGGTGAGGGATAGAAGTCAATGGAGGGCTTGGACCGAGGTTTTATGCGATTTGATCTCGGATGCTGCAAGCGGAGGATCCGCAAGAGGTAGTGATCTGACTTCTCAACCGCCGCCCTCGGAAGAAGCTTCACCAGCTGCCTTCACTTTCTTCTATTTTTCAGTGTACCTAGGACCTAGATCCAGGCCATCCTGTCTCGATCTCTGAGGTATCACTACAAGAACACGAATGAAAGCCGTTCATTTACACCCGGAGAGGTCCAGAGTCCATGCCATGATGCGATCAATGGGCGTTTCAGCCGCATGAGCTCTAGCCAAAGATCTCTACCGGTTCGGAATATTAGAGTCATCATTTCTTCCATAATGAGATCTAACACGACCACCGTTTGGACTCTCGGGAAGCACAACGTCCCCGTTCTAGCTGATTCAGTGGCCATTCTCTGTAAATCTTCCATTCGAGGTGTCATATACTCTGCGCACAGCCGCGTATAAGCCCGGGAGGTGCCGCAGCAGCCCTATAGCCGTCATGGAGTAGCCACGTTTCTCGGCACGACGTCTAGGCGCGCATCTTGGCTTCGGGAATGAGATCTAGGCGCGGGGAGATCTACGCGTGGGGCGGTGCCTGGATCGATCTGACGACCTAAAGTCAAACATAAATTCGATTACACTTCCATCTCGCAATGTGCGCGTCATCTACGATTGCCCATGTCTGGCTAAAAGGGATGTTGACCAGGCTGCAAGAATCGACGAGCATGCGAAAGCAAGGGACCTGGCCCCTGGATCGAATGGGGGGTATCAACGGCAGGGAGGGCCCCAAGAATGCTATAGCAGATAAGGTCAAATGAAGATCTGGTCTGTCAAGATACTGAGCAAGGGTTGCCCTCCGGCAATAGCTATCTCCCTTCAGAGGCATGGAGCTGTTCACAGCTGTTTTCATCTCCTGTCTCAATTCCCTTGACCGGCTGCAGCCATGGTACAACGCAGACGAGAAACATATCCACTCATCTTGGACTCCCTTTTCTCGGCAGAGTCAATCACGTCATAGAAGAAGCGGGTAGCCGGGACGAAAACGTTCGCGGTAAAAGAAATTGACGCAGCCGAAGAACGAATACATACTGGAGAATAATTCGGCAGCGACAGTTTCAGAAAAGTCCTGATTCATCAGCCCCTGTCGTGCTCATTGTCCCACATGTTGCACCCGCTCGGGGAGCAAGATAGGCTGGTCAACGCCCGATGCGCACGCTGTAGAAGAATAGTGATGGTCTTCTTGCATAAAGAGCAATAATCCGTGAATGCCAAAAACATCACGGCCATCTGGCCAACAGGAAGGGACATGTCCAGATTCAGCTGGTGTTGAAACCCACCAAAACCATTTGCTGTGGAACTCCTCCGTATGCGTCGGCCGCTTCAAGACAGCCAAGGATAATATGCTTGTAACCATGGAATCAGCAGCCCAGATTCCAAGACAGGCTTAGTAACTCAGCCAACGAGCCTGTGCTACGAGGACTGGAATGTGATGCCCGATCTGCTCCACATATCCGAGAACAGGGAGACGGAGAAGCTCAAAGTCATGACGTCGTCCAATTGAGTTCTGGACTGTTTACTCCAGCCACACGCAACACGCGCTGACGGACGCGTCCTGTCAACTTCAATTTCAGCCAGTATTGGGCCAAACCTAAACTCTTATTCTTCACACCTCCCTGGTATCGCGTCAATGCCGTCCAAAGTCCCTGGACCGCACAGGTCCTGGGAGATCTCCAAGGCACGAGCATCACACTTTCTCAAGAATCTTTTTCTCATACTCCTCAGCATCGTTCTGCTCCCCACGGATGTCGTAGTCGCCCTGGGAGCATACCTGTGGCATCACCTCACATCACCTCCCAAACCTCAACATGACCTGGACAAAGTCACCGTCCTCGTGACAGGCGTCAACATGGCCAAAGGCCTATCTCTCGCCCGCCTGTTCCACCGTCAAGGCCATCGCGTCATCGGAGCGAATTCCCATTCTCTCTCCCCTGGACGCGTCTCATGCGCAGTCGACGCGTATCACCGCCTCCCCGAGCCTTCTGACCTCTCCCAAACCAACGTCAACGACCGATATCTGAACAGGCTGCTGGAGATCATCCATGCAGAAGGTGTCGATCTTTGGGTCTCTGTCTCGGACGTCACGGCAGCGATTGAAGATGCAGCAGCCAAGGAGATTGTTGTGGCCCGCACCGGCGCCAGGGCGGTTCAATTCGGTGTCCAAGATTTACGAAGGCTTCACGAGAAGGATTCTTTCATTGAGCACACTAACAGCCTTGGCTTAACAGTACCTACAACAGAGGCGGTGGCAAGCAAAGAGGCTGTTGTGGCTTTTCTCGAGAGATATGGAGGTCTTGAGCTCAAGCCAGGAGCAAAGCGATATCTCGTCAAACCAGTTGGCGTCGACGACATTGCTCGATTCGCTATGCCGCTGCTGCCCTTGGAAAGCGTGGAAGATACCCTCCGACGGATCGACTCCATTCCATTCGAGCACTCCAAGTGCTCCTTCATCATCCAGGAATTCATATCCGGCCCCGAGTTTTGCACGCATTCTCTCGTAATCCGCGGCCGCGTCTGTGCCTTTGTCGCATGTCCCTCCGCCGATGTCCTGATGCATTACTCTGCTCTTCCCGGGGACTCTCCCCTTAGCAAGGCTATGCTGGACTTTACGATGAAGCAGGCAGAGGCAGGCGGAGAGAACTTTACGGGCCATTTGAGCTTTGACTTTTTGGTCAAGAGGGAAGACGAGGATGGGGCTGAGAAGGCTGTTACTGTTTATCCCATTGAGTGCAACCCGAGGGTTCATACTGCAACTGTTCTCTTCAACAACACCCCGAGCATCGTGGATGAATACCTATCCGTTCTGTCGGTGGTGCTATCGCGAAAAAGCCTGTCTACGCCTCCGTTGACGCCCAGGAATCCCCAGCGTCACTACTGGATTGGCCAAGACCTGATCGAGTTGGTCCTGTATCGCCTCTACTTGGCGGTTTTCCGGGGGACAGTTTCGGCCGGCGAACTCGGAGAGTCAGTAGGGGCTTTCGTCGAGCATCTGCTCTACTGGAAAGAAGGCACATTCGAAGCCTGGGATCCATGGCCTTGGCTGTGGACCTTGCACGTTTACTGGCCTGCGCAGTTTGCCCGGTACATGGTCTCCGGGTCCGTCTGGACAAAGGTGAATGTGAGCACAGCGAAGGCATTTCGGGGGTAGTCGGATCTTCACCTTGACACTTGTACTGATGTCCGACATTCCACCTCAAACAATAACCATATCCTCAAACTGTTCCTCCCAAGATATACCCTCATCCGCTATCATAGCACCATCCAAAAACGCATCCCCAATCACCTCATACACCTCACCCCCCCTCAGAACATACGGGACCTTTCCCCCAGACAAAACAACAATATAATCCCCCTTCTCCGCCACCTCAGGCCCAAACCCCATCCTCCCATCCTCCGTGACAAAAAGCCGTCTCCCCAAACTAGCAGTCTGCACCAAAGAGTCAAACTCTCGTGCATTCTCCCTCGCCTCCTTTGGCAGAGACGCCGGCTCTTCATGCGTAAACCACGCCTGCCATGTTTCGTACGCGCTCGAATAGTTGCATGAATCTCCTACCCATTGCGAGAGCGCGAGGTTCGCGCACAGAGCTGTCTGGAAGGCCCATTCTCGTTTGGACTCGGGTGATTCCCCATTTGCTGAGGCCGGTGTCTGAGGGAGGCCAGCGAGGCGTCGCCATGTGTCCAGGAGTATTTTCCCGCCGGTTTTTGAGCTTGGGCTGGGGTAGCCGGGGGCTGTGGCGGAGATTTTGCTGATGCGGGTGCCTCGGGTTGTGATTGAGCCTGAGTCGCTGAGGTTCCAGACGGGTTTTGTGTCTCCCGAGGCAGTGAAGTGGCGCATCAGGTCTATTCGCTCTCCGTAGATCAGGTGGTAGGCGACATCCATGGTGGCATCCCAGTCGGGAACCCAGCTGGGCAGCCCAGTTGTTCGGTGCCGGACAGAAGGGCCGTGTAGCACGTGGCTCAACACGTCCAGCGTTTGAGACTGTTCAATAACGGCCATTGCCAAGTTCTGATATATCGTTGCCGTCGACAGCGTATAGTCCGCGGGCATCGCATCCTGCTGTTCCTTATAGAAGCCCGATAATCCAAATACTCTATCACGCGGGTCAGAGCACTGTCTCGTCCTGAATAGACTGATGGCTCCGAGAAGATCAAGCGCCCCAAACACCTCAGTCTTGACAAACGTGTTGAGGTTGTTCATCCGGAGCGTCGCAGCAAACACTGTTAACCCGCCGTTGGCCTCGCTAGGATAGTCCAGAAAACCACGGGCGTTTCCATCTGCAGCGCGACGGGCCGTCCAGCAGCATTTTCTCTCGTGCGTGGCGAGGTTGTCAAAGGCTTGTCGGACAATTCCGGCGTCAAGCTCGCGATCTCCACACTTGAAGACGACTCGCTTGGCCAGAACGAACTCCTGCACGGTCCACACTCGGGTCCACCATGGGGCAGCAAAGAAGGCAATCAATGAGTCTCTGAGGATTTCAGAGCTGGCGTTCAGGCCATCGACAGTGTTGTGCGGTGAAAGAGACGGTTCGTAGTGCAGGTCTGCATCTGCAGCAGCTTGCTCGAGGAAACTCAGACCGAGATGATACGGATCCGACAAGGGGGATAGGAAGGCCAAGACGTATGATGCGCGGGAGTATATTTCTCCCATGAGGGCTACCTGGGCGGCTCGCTCACTTAGGTCATTCTGGTTGATACATAGGGCGTCGATCCAGAGCAGGTGGGCGAAGTTGGACGACGAGAGGCATTCTAGGATCTCATGGAGGTTTCTGGTAACTTGGACGGTGTCTTGAGAGACAGATAGTGGGAGGGTGTCGTTCAGGTCGCCCCAGACGTAAGAGAGGGCCACAAACGGTGGCAGGGCAGGGTCTGTTAGCGAGACGTGCTGGAAACTTGTTCTTATCTGGTAGTCTGATTCGGCCTGTTTGATGTGAGTACTGTGTGTCGATGTGTGGTAGATGAATCTTGCCTTGTCGGTACTCAGAGACAGAAGCCGAATCTTGTTGTCTTGAAGGGGGGTCATGGTTGAAGTCGGGCGCTGCACACAGGCTACACATGCGCTTAGTCGAAACGAACCAACACGGGCCCCTGGCAAGTTCCCCTCATTTCTGGCGGGCGATGATGAGTAATCAGGTTGGTGAGCTTGTCTCTAGGGTAGTTGAGTTGGTCGAAATGGACAAAGTCTTGGTACAGCTGGACACCCTGGTTCAGAGTGATATAACGTTAAAATGAAGTTGGTCTAGTCAACTTGGAAGGCTAACATTTTCACTCCATTATATGCCCCCTCCCTCAGTCCAAGATTCATCAAGGCTCAGTTAGACAAAGAGCAGCGTACAATACTGTCTTTGTTCCCATTGACTGCAGGGGCTCAGTGGGGGGGGCTAGCTCGCTGAGAATTGACAAATCACGTTAAGTAACGGAGTGGAAAAGTGGATACCATCCCTGCTAGACACACCGATCGACAGGCCCTGCCAAAATATCCCTCACTACGCAACGGTCGTCCAATCACCATTGGGCGAATGGTTTAGTGGTATAATACTCCCTTCGCATGTTGCTGACGAGCTCACGAGCTTCAGAAGCCTATATGGGTATGGGAGGGGTCCAGGGTTCGATTCCCTGTTCGTCCAAGGCGCGAGCCTTCGTTCTTTTTGGCCCTTTGCTCCCTTGGCTGAGGATAAGGGTCAATTCTTTTTGGCCTGAGCCAGAGAGGTACTCCTAGTATGCATCACGTGGACCTTGACTTGTGGACTCGACAAATCGAACTATTCTTGTAGGCAACTAATATTCTCTGCACATCCCATGCTTTCGAAGCTATCCTATTACCAACTACCGATACAATCCCCGGACATCCCCTGCAGCTACTCAAACTTGTAGCTGCCCATCTTCCTCGGGCTAATCTTGAGCTCAAACATCCTGTCAATCTCATCGTACCTCCGTCCCTTGAGCTCCGGAACAAAGGCCCAACTCCAGATCATGGCAATCAGCGCCAGACCACCAAAGATGAAGCCCACCTTGCCCTTCAGGTTGCCCTCATCCGGGTTCACCATGTAAGGAATAGCAAAGTTCATGGCCAGTCCCATGACAGCCTGAGTAGCCGTCGCCAGAGCCATCGTCTTGGCCTTGAGCGCCAGCGAACAGCACTCTCCCAGGACGGCGAATGCCATGGCTCCCACTGTAGCAAAGTAGACGAACGCGTAGATGACACTGCACGCGGCCTGCACCCACTTCGCCGCATCAGTGGGCACCACGTCCATGATGCCAATGAGGAGCAGCAGCACCGTCAGGGAGACCATTCCCGAGAGGAAGATTTTGCGGCGGCCGAAGGAGTTGACGACGAACCAGCTGCATATGTTGCCCGCGACACCACAAGCTGTGACACCGACACCGAGATCGAAGCTGCGAGACTCGGCCAGACCTGCAAGCTGGAAGAAGTAGGTCGAGTAGCCCAGGACGAAGATGATGCCGACAAAGTGCTGGCACACGAAGACGCCGATGCTGATCATGGTGCGGATGCGGTCTGTGCCCTTGACGCACTGCATCCAGGACGCTTCCTCGACTCGGTTGGACTCTTCCTCCGCGATGGTGGTCTGGATGCCCGCGAGCTTGGCGTCGACGTCGGTGTGTGAACCGTAAAGCTTGATGAGAGACTTCTTCGCCTCGTCGACCTTACCCTTGCGAGCGAGATACCACGGAGTCTCGGGGACAAACGGCAAGCCAACGAGGAGAAACAGGATGAAGAAGAACTGAGTCGCAAAGGGACCCCTGTAAGCCCAGTGGTCAGTCCTCTCGCCAAAGCCCTTGATCACAGCATTGGACAGCAGCTGTCCCATCGCGATGCCCAAGTTGACGCCCGCAGTCGAGATACCTCGCAGAACAACGGGGGCAATCTCGGAAGTCGCCAGCGGCGCAAGCGTCAGGAAGAAGCCCAGGCCGAAACCGAGGATCAGCTTGGACACGACAAAGGTTGCGTTGGAGGAAGCAAAGATCTCGCCAAAGATGCCGCCGGTGGTGACGAGGAGGCCCATGGCGAGAGAGTTCTTGCGGCCGACGCGGTCGCAGATCCACGAGCAGAGGAAGCCGCCGAAGAACTGGCCGACGCTGCTGATGACGTTGAAGGCGGTTTGCCAGTCGGCGGGGAGGATGGCCTCGCCGTCTTGCATGTACCTGGGGCAATGTTAGTTGTCAAGAGTCAATTTAGTGGTCGAGGTGATGTACCCAAAGTCTCGACGGAAGGCAGCGACAGAGATCATGGCGCCGTTGATTTGAGCGTCAAAGCCCCTGAATGCGTTAGCGACATGCCATGAGGTCAATTGAATCGTCGTCAGGCACTTACCAACCAACTGCTGCCATGGCCCAGTAAAAGGACCACCATACCAGAGCAGGATGCTGGCGAAGCACCTGCTTGAGGGTCAATTCGTGCTCAGCCCTGCGCTCCTCCGTCACGAGGTCAGCCTTGTGGCCAGCAAACTCGGCCGCCGAGGCCTTTGCCTCGAGGGCCAGCTCGGGCTTTCCGCCGGGAAAGTCATTCGACAATTCCATGTTGTGTGGATGTATGTTGGAAGATAGTTGCAGAGTAGTACTCAATGTCTGAAGGCTGTTGCTGCCCGTTGATGCATCCCTACGTCGGGACAAGACCAGAGCATTATATACAGGGGAGACCAGCGACGTTGTATTTGGTGGCTTGCGGCATCATCTACAAGGCCGGCTAAAGACAAATGTCGATGGTCTGATGGAAATACACAGCGAAACAAGTCACACGAGCTTCAAAACCTGGACACTCGGACTGCCACCCCCTGGGGATTGTGGGGAGACAAGCTAGTGGAGCTGCCAATCGGGCCAGGCTGTGGGGGATGGACCTTACCCCAGTCTGGACGTTAGGGGCGACATTCCCCGACAAGCTTTTCGCGACTCGGTCATCAACTCAGCGCAGCTGAAAGCTATAAGGGCGACATTCCCCGAAGCGGGTTCCTGGATCTCCACGCTTTCTCCAGACCATCACCCCAGAGAACCGGTTTCTCTCCACACGAGCTAGACTCACTCAATCGTTCTCACCGAGTCAGCATGACGCCACAGCAGGTGGACGACGTCCCCGAACGCCAGCCCGGAAAGCGGCCGGCTGCTCGCGGCACCGCCTTTTACCCTAGGAAACGCGCCAACACGGCCTGCCAGGTGTGCCGGGCGAGAAAGACAAAGTGCGACAACAAGAAGCCCAGCTGCTCGTACTGCCTCAGCGTGGGGGCCACGTGCATCCAGTCGCCGGTGGACCTGTCGGCGTTTGACCCTGCGAGCCTCAAGATTCTGGAGCGGCTGGATGAGCTGGAGAGATTGATCAAGGAACCCAAGGAGGACAGCAGGGGTGTTGCTGATTCAGGGGCAGTCGACTTGGTGCCCGGCTCTCACCAGGCTGAGAGGAATTGTCGCACCGAGGTCGTCTCGCCCATGGTCGAACTCCCCTCGACAGCGTCCAGCTCCCCGTGCAGAACTGCCGACGACATCCCCCTGAGGAGCATTTTACCCGAAAAGATGGAGAGCATCCTGCTCTGGTCCGTGTTTGGCCAGAACTCGCCACACGCGGGCTTCCAGTGCGACCCCTGCGAGCCACCGCCTGCTCCGTCGCACTCGTACTCCCCTGGCAGCAGCTCCCTCGGCGGTCTCCTCGACGTCGATCCCCAGGGCCTGAAGGTCCTGCTGGACAACTTCTTCATCCACGTCCACTGCAAGAACCCCATACTGGAGGAGGCTGCTGTACGGAGGCTCGTCACAAACACCATCCTCGAGGGCGTAGACTGGTCGGCCAATTCATGCCTCTCCCTAATCATCTGCGCCCTCGGCAAGATCGCCACGCCTCTCGGGCCGAGTCTGCAGGTCAAACCTGACACGACTCTCTACATGGAAGCCCAGGTGCTGTTCCAAGCCGCGCAAAAGAGGATAGGCACTCTCTTAACTCGGTCGGATATCATCGGCGCCCAATGCCTCTTTTTGTCCGGCGTCTTCCTAATGTGCACGTTCCAGCCCTTCGAGGCATGGCGCTTTTTCTCCCAGGCCCTAGCGGCCTGTCAGACCCTCCCGTTCCTGCAGCGCGCCCACCGCATCGTCACCACCGTGCCCGAGGCGGCGTCTCCGGAGCTGGCCAAGATGGGCGCCGATGAGACGCAGCAGGAGGCCGTGTACTGGTCCGCGTGGAAATCGGAGCGGGAGCTGCGGATGGAGCTCGTGCTGCCGGATTTCAACATGCCGCACTCGATGAGCGTGCTGTATCCGCCGTTCTTCCCGACGCCGCCGCAGCCGCTGGATTCAGTCAAGACGACTGATACGGATAGACAGCGCACGTCGTGGCTGTTTTATCTAGCGGAGATTTCGCTGAGACGGCTGTCCAGTAGAGTATGCAACGAGATCCTCGAGCTGCACCGCGGGTCGGCGTCTAACCTCGAGTTCCTTAAGAGGTTGGCGGCCCTGGTGCCGGATTATGAGGCACAGGCGCAGCAGTGGTCTCACAGTCTACCACCTGAACTGTCCATCGCGGGCTCTCCCATAGACGACAACGTCTGCATATTTGTCCTCCGGGGCCACCTCGTCAACTTTTACGAAACCATCTACTGGCCGTTTGTCATGGCCCACCTCGTGTCATTAGAGCGTGCATCATCTCCGACCGCTATTCCCGGGGGCGAGCATGCCCGCAAAGGCCTCGAGTACCACGTCATTCGCACGCACGTCAACGAGGCGGGTTTCCTCCATCGCCATCACGGGACGTTTTTCATGATCCGAGGGTGCGTCCGGTCGGCAATTGTGCTCCTCGGGGCGGGGCTGCTGGGGTCTGACATGCCGGGGGGTTGGCACGAGGCTCTGCAGAGGATCGTGCAACTGCTCGGGCTGTGGGAGGACGAGATGCCTGACCTGACGGCGCAGAGGGCCCTGCTGCAGGGTGTTTTGCTGGGGCTGGAGTGATCTCGGCATTGGCTCTGTAGTTTGTACGGTAATTGTGACATGATTCAAGATGTTCCGGGTAAATGACATGCTTGCGAGTCAAGTGATTGGGCTTGTTTGGTCCGTCGGGGAGTGTCGCCCCTAAGAGGCCGCGCTATTTCCGGACCTGGTACATTTCAGCATCCATTTATATCCCACCTTCGGCGAAACCGAGCCTGGACAGACCAACATTTGCATCCTTCTGTATTCTATCTTTTTTATCCCTGTTCACTATTTTACTCTACGTTCTCTAGACATCGCAAATATCACCCACAATGGTCGCAACAGCAGACATCTCCAGCTCCTACGACGGAGTCAAGAACGGCACCTCCCACAACTCCCTCACCATGCTCCATGTACAAGGCAGCCAGATCGTCAACCCCCAGGGCCAGACCGTCGTCCTCAAGGGCGCCGCCCTGGGCGGCATGCTCAACATGGAGAACTTCATCACCGGGTATACAGGCCACGAGCATGAGCACCGTGCACAGATGGCCGAGGTGCTAGGAGAGGAGAAGGCCACCTTCTTCTTTGACCGTCTCATCCACTACTTTTTCACCGACGCTGATGCCGCGTACTTTGCGTCGTTGGGGCTCAACTGCATCCGGATACCGTTCAACTACCGCCACTTTATCGATGACCTGGAGCCCGATGTGATCAAGCAGAAGGGGTTTGATCTGCTGGATCGGTGTGTCGAGATCTGTGCTCGGCATAACCTGTATGCTATTCTGGATATGCATGCCGTACCCGGAGGACAGAACCAAGATTGGCACAGCGATTCAGGCATCGCGCGAGCCATGTTCTGGGACTTCAAGGACCACCAAGACCGGGCCATCCAGCTGTGGGAGGCACTCGCAACACACTACAAGGGAAACCCCGTCATCGCCGGCTACAACCTCCTCAACGAGCCTGCAGACCCTCACAAGACCGCCTCAGGACACTACGGCGCACAGCTGATCAAGTGGTACGAGCGAGCTGAGAAGAGACTCAGAGCCATCGACCCAGACCACATGATCTTTATCGACGGAAACACCTACGCCATGGACTTCCGGGCCTTTCCCGAGAAGCCTCTTCCGAATGCAGTGTACGCCTGCCACGACTACAGCTTCCTCGGATTCCCCATCGGTGACCAGTACGAGGGCACGCAGGATCAGAAGGATAAGCTGCGCGCGAGCTTTGAGCGTAAAGTCCAGTTCATGCGAGAGAAAAAGGTGCCGATCTGGAACGGCGAATTCGGCCCCGTGTATCAAAACGAGAAGAAGGAGGGTGCAGAAGGCGTCAAGGCGAACGCGAAGAGATTCGCCCTTCTAAAAGAGCAATTGGCCATCTACAAGGAGACAGACGTCAGCTGGTCAATCTGGCTGTACAAGGACATTGGCTACCAGGGAATGGTGTACCTCGACCCCGAGTCATCATACATGAAGCTCATCCAGCCGTTCGTGGAAAAGAAGCAGAAGCTCGGTGTCGACTTCTGGGGCGTCGTCAACAAGGACGGCGTGAAGCACCTGTATGAGCCGTTCCTGAAGGGCATCAAGGAGGGCGTGCTAGAGCAGTACAGGGAGGCGCGGTACCCCAAGATTTGGACGTTTGAGAGGCACTTTGAGAGGATTGTGAGGGAGTGTCTGCTAAGTGAGTATATGGGGTGGGAGATGGTAGAGCTGTTTAGGGGGAAGAGCAAGGAGGAGTTGGAGGATCTGGCGAGCAGTTTTGCGTTTGAGAAGTGTATCAAGAGAGATGCGTTGACGGAGATTTTGAGCAAGGACTAGGGGGATGCTTGCGATAGGGGAGTGGTTGGATTTATGAGAATACGAAATGGCACCGGGAACTTCGGGAATAGGTTGATTTAGATATTTGAAACTGGGCCTCTCAATGGGGACATTTGAACCACGTGCTTGATTCTTGGAGTGCACTGGTTGCTTGCATCTTCAGCTGAGGCGTATTGGTCCTTGGCAGCGGGGATTATTGATCTCCTGATCCACCAGCATGCCAGAGCTGAACACTGCCAAGTCATTCGAGAAGTCATATATTAAGTAGAATGCCCTCGATGGAACCGAGAATTGTGGGTTGATACAAGCAACGCCATCATGGCATCGCAAGTCATCCCCATCAGCCGACTGAATCTCGAGCCAGAGACAGTCAAATGCCCGGCCTGTCAACATGTCGGAAAGTCGATCCGAGTAATGGAAACCACATCAAACGCACAGTAAGCCACCTTGCCATCTGCAAGTCCTTGCTAACTCAGAGCCACGGCGAGTTGCCTGATAGGCGTCATAGCCTGCCTCATGTGCAACTGCGGCGCCATGACGGCCCCGACGTACCACTTCCTCAGCCACTACTGCTCAGCCTGTGGCATCCGGTTCGTTGTCGTACCATGGTATGAACAGCCGATTCTTCACCTGGACCGATCCGTCCTTGTTGATGATGGTGACGCAAAGGGCAAGATTGCGCCGTCGCCTCTTGGGCCTCCTCCACAGGTTGACGAGACAGTCTTGAGGAACTTTGCGCATCGGCATTCTACCTGGATGCCGTCGCAAACCCTTGAGATACAGTTGCAAGGAATGCATAGATTTCCAGCTGCTGTATTTGATGTGTCTACGTCGAAGCAGGTATACAACATCACGTGGCCAGGGGCCAAGGGCTTTCTGGTGGAATACAAATCGTCTGAACCAATGGCATCAACACCTGGAAAGAATGACAAGTTAAAGATCAAGTCGATGGGGTCCTGGAACCCCAAGGAATCAACGCCTCATATCCGCGTATCAGCTGTAGACGACCAAAGGGACCAAGAAGTCGCCACAGCCCAAGTCTTTGCCACATCAAGAGACTATATCCTCCACACGCCCCGAACCACCAACGGAGTCACCACGTACGAGTCCCGTCGATCTGGCATTCGAGGTCAAGTTTCAATCAAGTCCGGCTACATGGTCTGGAACAGCTGTGCCGGCCCCTTAGCCTGGATCGAGAGATATGTGCGCGACCAGCAGATGGAAAAGGTCTTGCGGAGGATTGTGTTGATGGATGCGTATGATCGGCTTTTGGGGATGATGGATCCTGGGGAGAAGGAGGACAGTGTGCAGCTGAGGCTCTATGGGAGGTTCTCGGAGGAGCTAGTTGCGGAGATTCTGGCGAGTTTCTCGGCGGTGTCGTATGTTGTGTGGAATTATGCGAGGCTCGAGGGGCGCGATGGGGGAGAGGATATTGACGGGGCGGGTGTGGCTAGTATTGGGTTCTCTTTTGGGGGATTATGATGGTGGAGAGTGACATGTCATGTGGTGGATGTTGTTTGGATACACATCTATAGTCACACAGCTGCGTTGGTAGAATGGTATGGTAGGATACCCGGATGATTGAGGCTCTACCAATGTACAAGAGAATGAGCTGGACTGCCAACACACCAAGTGCCACCGTGGTGGCGTTCTACCATTCGTCCTTGCTCAAGCCAACCACGTGCCACAAGCTCCCTCGTCACACTATTAAGGCGCTGATGAGCACAGATACCGTGCAACATCAGGCAGCCACTGCTTCTCCACTTTAACGATGTGCTGCCTGAATTCCTTCACTTCTTCACCCTACTCCTGCAACTTCATTCTTCTGACTTCACTCCTATAACTTCATTTCCCTAACTTTAACACTCGTTGGTTAAGTAATAACTCTATTGCCATGGCCTCAGATACCCCAGATCCTCCCTTCCATGAGATCAGCGGCTGGTACATCGGCCACAATCTCATGGAAATCACCGTCCGCGCCAACGGCTACAACTTCCTGATTCCCATCTCCCCAGACACCTTCACCAACTCGCCCAACGCCCTCGCCCTCTTCCACGACATCTTCAAAAAGATGTCTGCCGATGACCCCGACGACGCCGAAGCCTGGGACTACGGCTACGACATTGCAGACGTCTTCCTGCTCGAGTTCAAGAGGCTCGCACCGCCAGCTGTCCACTCTGGAAAGCTGACGTTGGCTGACCTCGCTGACCGTGGGACCTTTGACTGCGAATATCGAGTCGTGGATGAGAAGCCTGTTGCAGGCCCCGTCACGGAACATGTCGACCAGATGGCCCCCTCTGAGGAGTCGAATGTCCACAAGATACAATCCACCTTTCCTATCTTTGACCCTGCCGATGTTGAAGTGCCCTACCGCGAAGGCAAGCACATCTTCGACATTGCCCCCGAGAAGGTGACGGTTGACGGCCGGCACTTTTTCTTCAAAAAGTCTTGGGCGCCGAGTGACCTGCTTGGCGAGATTAAAAAACACGTCAAGATCAGGGCTTCTGATCTCCCGCCGGAGGATCTTCGCATATCGCATCTCTATGGGATTGTTGCAGGTTCTGATGGGCAGACTAGAGGGCTGCTTTATGAATTCGTCGAGACTATCAAAGGGGGCGTATTGAGGTCGGCGATGACTTCAGACATTCCGGTGCCAAGTCGGGACAAGTGGGCGGGTCAGATCCGAGAGACGGTGGCCAAGTTGCACGGACTGGGCCTGGTCTGGGGGAATGTAGAGGCAAACAATGTCCTGATTGACAAGTACGGTAATGCCATCGTCATTGGTATTGAAGGGGGGACGACGACGGGATGGGTAGATCGTGAACTGGACGGTACGGTCGAGGGAGATGAGCAAGGCTTGGAGAGGTTGACGGATTTCATTGTCAACGACGAGTCGCCGCTCAGACGGAGACCTGGGCCTGATGCCGACTCTGGTGAGGAGGATTGAGCTATTCATTTCCTGCAAGACACTCGTTGGACTAAACACGCCTGGCCTCCATCTCAACTGCATTCTCTCCCTGCGCCTCCTTCTCCTTGATAGCCCAAGCCAACTCCTCATCCGCCTTTGCCGCCCTCTTGTCATCCTCAACCCCCAGCTTGACGTTGTGCACCAGATACACCAGCACCAAGAGCACTCCCGACACACAGACGGACCCAATGGCAAGCGTCTGCTGCGTCTGCCTGTAGCATTGGTCAATTGTGTTCCTGTCTGGGGTGCCAACCGTGTAGTTCTGCGCCACAACAATAGATCCGAAAATGGTCTGGCCTTCCTCGGGACCAAAGTGGGCGTCGAGTTTTCGAGGCAAAAGGGAGTTCCAGATGGCGCCGCTGACGGTGACGCCGAGGTTAGACCCGAAGCCTAGAGACGAAAGGTAGACAGCTGTGGCGACGGCAATCTGCTCGTTCTCAAGGACGGCCTGGAGAGAAACCTGCAGTGCGACCTGAGCGAGACCACGACCAACGCCAAGGAGGGACTTGGAGGTGATGAAAGCGGCTTCATTGGCGATGCGCGTGCTAGAGATGTTGGTGAGGTAAATCGGCAGCCCGGACGCGAGAATGATGAGCACCACACCAAGCATGATAAACGGCTTCGTGTGCTTAACATACTTGAGACACAGGCCCGAGAACAAGGCACCGATGTTATACGCCACGCGCTGGGCGTTGTCGACCCGCGTAGCAGCCCCGGGAGAGTAATCCCCCGCAACCTGCAAGAAACTCGACAAGAAGGGTCGGTAGATACTATCCGACATGGCGATGATGACGACAGACGCGCACGCGACGATGACGTTGCGCTCGCGGATGGTGCGGTAGGGAATGATGGGATTTGAGGCGAATTTGCCGTCCCAGACGAGGAAGCCGATAAAGATGAGGACTCCGATGATGAGGAGGACGATAGAAGACGGCCTTTCCCAGCGAGAGGTGTTGTTGCGGCCTGCGATGGTCATGGGGAGGAGAGTCATTGCCAGACCGCCGATGAGGAGGAGTGCACCGAGGAGGTCAAGCTGCGTGGCGATATGCTTCACTTTGCTAAGTGCCCCTGAGGGAGCGCCGTAGAGGAGAGACAGACGTTCGCCGATGAGGCCAATGTTCTTTGCTCGACGGCCCATCCAGAGCATGATGCCGATGGTGGGAATGGCAGTGACGGGCAGGATGATTGCCCACATGCCGTAGCCCCATCTCCACGACGAGGAGAGGAGGATGTGCTCGCCGAGGTATGTTCCCGCATAGAGGGTTGGGATGGCCGAGAGGGATTCTGGAAGCGTGAAGAGGATGCCGCGGTTGACAAGGCTGGTTACGTCTGCGACAAAGATTTGCTGGGTAATGTTCCACCACGTGTCGCCGAAAGAGTCGAATATTCCGCCCGCCTGAGATGTCAGCGGGATGTAGATCATCACCTTGATTTAACGTACCAGAAATGTATCGACGTTTCGGCAGGCCGCAAACATGACGTTGCCGAGGGCCATGGATAGAGCAGCCCCTGCAAAGCCTTGAGGGCGGCCGAAATGCTACTAGAGTTAGAGGGTGTCTAAAGAAATGGGTGGAGGACACACGTCTGCGAGTTTAGCTAGCAAAGGGTACGACACGATTCGCACAATGCCATTAATGATGGAGCCGGTGGTTAGAAGAGAATGGCCGTTGAAGTGGCTTGTCGCATACGGCTCGTAGACATTCTGCGTGTAGACGGTCAAGTTCATGAAAAAGTTCATGACCAACAGGCTGGACTGTCAGCTACCGACTCAAAAAGGACTCTTACAGAGCATACCATCCAATTGCGATGCCCAGCATTCGAGGCGTCCATAGCTTGCGAAGAGCCTCCGCCGCTGTCTTTGGTCTCGATTCCGCAGGTGAAGCACCGTCATTGGGTTCAGCCGCCATGTTTGATTCCGCCATGAGATCAAAGTAACTGTCAGAATGGATGGTTACCCTGTCAGATTAAAAACCAAAGAATCCACCGTAGGAGCACCCATCTTTATAAGAGAAATTCTCCCATGACCCCAACCCGCCGTCATCCCTAATCCAGCTCCTCGCGTGGGGGAGGGGACTATCATTGCTCCCTTCAGCATAACCGCTCCAGATCTTTGTCACTGGTTGGTCTTGGCTGAGAGCCGATATCCACTCGCTCGGTTTAAGCTTGTTCTTCTGAGCTAGCTTGGTCCCCACGCTTGGAACCGAGGTTGCCGAGACGGCGGTCCGGGGGATGACTCTCCGCTGTTTAAGGTGTGGGTGGGTTTGGCGAGATTGTGATGGGCCTGGAATCCCTGTTATCGCTTGTGTAGGATCTTATCTGATCGCTGTTGGCTGTGTCCACTGTAGGCAGTATCCACTGTATCGAACGATGAGGGATATAATTCTTGCATACGCTGTCGCTGACGGGTTGGGAAGCAGTAGCCTAACTCGTCCTAATTAGGTATTGATTGATAATTGTAAGTTGAAAGAACTCTCTTGACCTAGGAATCCCTCCCCATATCACCAACAATTCCCTTCAAGATCTTGGCGATTGATGACCTGCTCTCGTACAACGGCCAGAAGACACAGATGAACATTCCCACCCACACCCACATGAAGCTCACGACGCACCACGCCTTGAAGCCAGCCCGGGTAAATATTCCAGAGGACCCGAACAGTGTGTAAGGAACAAGCAATACGGCGACCAAGATGAAGATTGCGTTGACAATGATGGCGAGTCGCGTGGCCTTTCTTACAGCCTTGTGATCCATGGGTTCGATGAAGGGGCTGCCGAGTTTTGAGGCATCGTTATCTGCCGCAGGAGCGCTCTCTTTCCCGTGAGTGGTCTGGGACTCAATTTGATCAATGTCCAGACGCTGGCTATTCCCGGCATCTTGTCCCTTTGCTGTTGGCGCCGGCTTCTCAGCGAGCGTGCTGGCATCCACATTCTCCCCTTCCGAGACCTCTATACCCTTGATCTTGGCATCGCGAGCGATAGCTTCCGGGTCGGAGCTGGAGTACTTGGCCGGGAAGACAAAGCTGAGCACAATGGCGAGCAGCAATCCCGTCATGATGGACGTCACGTTGCCCGCCACAGCGTTCAGAGGCTCTCCTAAGGTATGAACGTTGATGGTCCCGCTGCGTCGCTGCGTAACGACGAACCAAGCTGTCAGTCCGCAGGCGAGGCCAGCCCAGGGAGAGACCACAGTGGCTATCCAGGACATTCGGCGCCAGAGGAGAACCGAAGCTACTGGAAAGACGCCGCCGCCGACGATAACACCGAGGACAGTGAGAATCCACGTCAGATCGATGGATATGGCGTTCAAAACGCAGCAGAATCTACGTTTGTCAGTATTTATCGAAAGAACAATGACAACGACACTCACCCCGACAAAAGAGTCGCGTAAAGAAGAATACCCCCATGAGAAATCTTGACAAGTTCGGTGCTCGACGCTCGTGGCCGTATATACGTCTTGTAAATGTCAAACGTCAACAGAGAACTCGCAGCGATCAACTCCGCACTCGTAGCAGACGTGACAGCCATAAACAACAACAGCAGCATGAGTCCAGCGCCTCCAGTCCCGAGAAGAGCAATCGCTGCGGCAGGGGCACTCAGGCCAGCGCCGTTTTGGGCGGCGCTCAGTGGCTGGGGGTATGTTGGGAACGCAGGGTCGGCGGTGAGAGCCACGCAGCCGAGGCCCATGGCTGTTGCGAAGCCGAATGGGATGCCGTACCAGGCTATACCGCCTGCGATGTAAGCCGTTACGGAGGTGTGTGGCTGGGAGGCGATGGCACGCTGCCAGTAGGCTTGGTCGAGCCAGACGTTGGCGAAACCAGCGATCAGGAGGTCTGAATAAATGTCAGGGTAGATTCGTTCAGGTTTGGTAGTGGCACTTACTCCAAGCAAAGATCAAGCCGTCGATAGAGCGAAAAGTCAGATATGACCCTTGATGGTTCCCTTCAACAGGCATCTTCTCCGATGCCTCAACGAGCAGGTCGTAGAACCGATCCAGACCACCAAGTGGCCCACTGGGTAAATACACCGTGAATGCAAAGATGATAATTGCAACGTAAAGAATCGCCGTGTGTGTATAGTCCGCAATGAAGGTGCTCCTCAGACCACCCGAGACGACATACGCAGCCACAACAAAGGGAATGATCCAACAAGCAGCATAGACATTCACACCCGACAACGCAGCAACGACCTGGCTCCCTCCAAGGACAAGACACGACCCGACAAGCATGTTGGTAGCCATACCAAAGAACCAGTACGTCAGATGAGCAAAGCGTCCGTTTCGACTGAGCACTATCTCAGGGAATGTGTGCGCGCCCGGAGCATGCGCCTTGATCTTGATGGCGATGAGCCCGAACAGCAAGATCTGCAGCGTGCCGTTGGCAGCGTACCACATGCCGCCTGATATACCGTAGCTGTAGGCGAATGTGGAAGACGTCAGGAGAGTGGCGGACCATGTCCAGGACGAGACGATGCCGGTGGCGATGAGGCCGGGTTTGACGGAGCGGGAGGCCGTGTTGAATTCTTCAGCGTTGCGGGTGGAGAAGGAGGTGTAGCGATTTTGGAAGTAGGTCAGGATGAGCCTTGGTTGTTAGATATGGGTGATTGAGCGGGTGGATTACTTACATGAAGATGGCGAAGAAGCCGCCAATGCCGATGATGATGCCATAGCCGAACCCCTGGGAGAGGATTTCGAGGCCACTCATGATGCTGATGTTGGTAGGATATTGGGGTTCGTTGATAACAGGTTCACTTGTAGATAAAGGAGAACGGGCACAGAGTCGAGTTCGCAGCTCGTGTTCTTATATCAACGTTCGAGCAGAGCAGATCCTGCGGCGATAAGAGCTGACTTAGACGCATGGAAACGGTAGCTGGATTAAGGGTCGACCCCGCTCGCAACGGTCTTGCAGATGGTGGAGTGCCGATCTGTTGGAGGCTTTCGTTATCTGTTGGAAACTTGTACATCTGGCTTGGAGTAGCTTCGGGTACGTGGCTATCTCATTTGTCGAACAGGGATCTTGTATCCCTCTAAAGTGGCCTCCCGCACCGCTTGTCGCATATTGGAGCAACTTGAATGTCCCAGGTGTGTTTGGGGTCTTACGGTGTTGGAGTAAGTTAAGCAAATTGGAGCATATGCCGGTCAAGTCGACTAGATAAGTCAACCCATGCAACCACCCATCCCAAAATAAAGTTATCTAGTGCAATCACTCATTTGCATCTGCTCAAAACTAAAAATGTCTCCCCTACCTAGCAACGGTATGCCAGACTGGCAACTGGCAGCCACGCGAAAACAAGAGTCCGTCCTCAATCTCATCCCACCAGGATGGAAGCTTCCCGTTGTTTTACCCTCCGCTCAGACACAAAAGAACATCACAGGCAGCTACATCCGCCAGTTCCTGTCCGATGTCGAGGTTCAATACACTGAAGCTGAAGCGTCGGCGATACTCCGACATGTACATGCCGGCGAGTGGAAGGCGCGCGACGTGCTCGAGGCATTTTGCCATCGCGCGGCGCTTGCACATCAAATGGTCAGCACCAGATGCCCGACCTGCACGATGCCGTCCTGAAGATTCCACTGCTGAGATGAGAACAGACCAACTGCCTGCACGAAATCTTCTTCGAAGCTGCACTGGCTGATGCCCAGAGACTTGATGACCACTTTGCAAAGACCGGCAAGCCTGTAGGCCCCCTGCACGGCCTCCCCATTAGTCTGAAAGACCAGCTCCACGTCAAAGGCGTAGAAACAACCATGGGCTACGCCGGCTGGATCGGAACCTTTCAAGGCGAAAAAGGCACAGGCAAGGAAAAGGTGCACGAGAGTGAGCTCGTGCGAGAACTGAGAGAGCTCGGTGCACTGCTCTACTGCAAGACAAGTGTGCCTCACACCCTCATGGCCGGCGAGACGATCAACAACATCATCGGGTACACGCCGAATCCAAGCAATAGGCTTCTGTCTGCAGGTGGGAGCTCGGGTGGAGAGGGTGCCCTGATTGCACTCCGTGGAAGTCCCCTGGGAGTAGGGACCGACATTGGAGGCAGCGTCAGAATCCCTGCGGCTTTCAACGGGCTGTGCGGGTTGAAGCCTTCGAGCGGGAGGATCCCCTACGAGGGAATCGCAAATAGCATGGACGGCCAGAATTCGCTCTTGAGTGTCGTTGGTCCCATGTCTACGTCTATCGAGTCGCTCAAGATCTTTGTGGAGGCAGTACTCAGCACCAAGCCGTGGCTGCATGATCCGCTGGCGTTGGAGATCCCGTGGCGAGAGTCAATCTTTCAACAAGCTGTCAACAGCGACAAGCCGATGACATTTGGGCTCATACTGAACGACGGCCAGGCTTCTGTTCATCCACCTGTTTCTCGTGCTCTGACGCGAGTGGTTGATGCTCTCAAGAGACTGGGCCACAGTGTTATCGAATGGAAGCCACCCTCTCACAAACGCGGAGTTGACATTGCGGTATGATACTCCATTGATCTATGAGTTCTCCGTCTAATCAGTCCAGTTCGACATTTACACTTTTGACGGAGGCCTCGACGTGCACAAGGCCTTTTCTCTTTCAGGAGAGCCCATTGCAGATCAGATCGTTGAGACTTACGGCCGAGAACCGAGCGCCGAGAAGACTGCGTCCCAGATCGCGGCGACAAATGTGGCTAAACGCGCCTACCAGAAGGAATACATGGAGTACTGGAACTCTACATCCCACCTGACAGAGACAGGTGAGCCTGTGGTTGCACTGATCGCTCCCGTGGCGCCTTTCACAGCGGCTAGGCCTGGAAGATACGACTACACTGGTAGGACCTACGGAACGTCTATGCGATCGGCACTGACTACTTTAGGGTATACTATTTTCGCAAATACCCTTGACTACTCGTCTGTAGTGATTCCTGTGACGGCGTGTGATCGAGATGTCGACTTGTTTGATGCGGACTACGTCCCGTTCAGCACCTTAGATGAGCGGGTGTGGAGAAGTTGTAGGTTTATTTCTACCTGCAGGTCGAGTATATATCTAATGGATGATAGATGATGCTGATATCTACCATGGTGCTCCGGTGGGCGTGCAACTGGTTGGTAGACGGTTGGAGGAGGAAAAGGTTCTTGGCCTGGCTGCAATGGTTATGAGAGAACTGTAATAGTCTGTCTTTGTGATTTTTTGTCCAATATCGTAGCTGCCTTCATTGTGACAAATGAAGAATCGTCGAGGCCGGCTTCCTTTAGAAATTGCCGCTACTTATACATGTGTGCTGGGTTTATGGGGCTTTCTTGTGACAGTTGGGTTCCAAAACTCCCAATCTAATCAACTCATGTATCCGATCCGTCCCGGCGAGACGAGCGCATCCTAGGCGGGCAAAGGCCTTGGCTACTGCGACACCAATTCACATTACAGTTCCTGATAGGTGATGTGTCAAATCTACATGCTGTAGCTGGTTCCGTTGGCGACTTGCCGATACCGCAGCAGTGATGAGGACTGCGCCTTGTAACTTGTTCGAATATGCCCGACTCGACAATAGATGACAGCTGGCCTACTTCACACTACATGTGCGTATGGGCCTAAAAACGACCATCCTCTGACCGTATCTCAAGTATAGGCTAAATACGCTTCCGACTTGAGCTGACGCTGTCCTAGGCCGATCATGTGAACCTTATCTGCAGGGAGTGCCGAGTAACCCTTTTTGTAATGTTAGTCATCCGCTGATCTACATTACTCCAAAAAGCGCCAGCCTTATCTCGAAAGCCTCCAACTGCCAACTCCCCTCTCTTCCACCTCCAACTCTCTGCTCTCCCTATTCTGGAAAACACCTCCAACGCCCAACCTCCACCTCTAACACCATGGCCTCGAATGGAGACGACGCCCCACGAACTCGGCGTCGACGTCGGGGTGCTCCCCATATTTGCCCACACTGCACAAGGGTCTTCAAACGATCTGAGCACTTGGGTAGACACGTCCGCACCCGTCAGCTCTCTCCGTATTGAACCTGAGTAAGCGCGATGGTTCCTGACGTGCTGTGTTACCTGTAGATACCAAGGAGAAGCCGTACGCATGCACTTGCGGGGCTGCCTTTACCCGTCGTGACCTGCTCACGAGGCATCAACGCCTTTCGCTCCACAGCGGCGAGGCACAAGCCCCAAATGTTGATCGAGACCCGCGACTTGATGCGGCTGTTGAATTATCGCCTGGCTTGCATGATGCTCATTCATGGCCACAACAACAGCAGCCTTGTATCAACGCTGATGAACAGCGACGGTTGGAGTCGCAAATCTATGACCAGCAGCTGATGGCTCAGCAACAAATATTTGATACTTGTACGTCTATTGATATTGAAACTGTCTATTACTTATCCAAATACAGGCCACGATGTGAATGATAGTTTCGACCAGTTCTGGGAATTCGCCGACTTTCTCGATGGAATTGGACTACCAGCCGAATGGAGTCCCTACTTGCAAGGCCCCGATCTCGATGGCCTGACCGCATGTGAATCAGTTAACGCCAATGTGACTCGCGGCACTCGTCCTGGTACTCCGTTCAATTCCTGGTTACCCTCTGCCCCCTTGGGCGACAAGGCCCTGGGCGCTCAGCAACAAGGTACTTGCTATTCCTCCCCATACCTGACCTGCATGGCTAATTGCTGTTTGTAGATGTCCCAAGCCATCAGCCTCCTCTGTTCAGGATCTCTGATGAGCAACGCACTCTCCTGGCCCAATCCCTAGAAGCGTTCCGCGACCTGCTAGACCCCGACTTTCGGCTACCGTCCCGACACGCCCTCGCCCGCTATCTCACCAGCTACGTGGAAGGCTTCCATTCCCACATGGTGTTTATGCACGTGCAAACATGGCGTATCCTCGACAGCCCACTTGAACTCGTCTTATCCGTTGCGACAATAGGCGCCCAGTATTGCTTTGAGCACCGCAACGCAGAGCGTCTCTTCCACGCAGCCAAGGCCATCTTGTTTGAGAGGCTGTTTCAGGAAGCTGATCGGTTTGGTCCCAAGACGGGTAGTCTTCTGAGCATGCAGGGGAGGTCACCCGAGAAGCGAACAGAGGACGACGAAAGGATTGTGCGCGGTAATTGGGAACCAATTGATACGGTTCGCGCTCTGATCAATCTCATGGGCTATGCGACCTGGGAGATGAAGACATCCATCTTGGAAGAGGCGTTTGCTCTGCAGCGTTTATTAATCCAGGTTCTTAGAGACCTTGGATTAGAGGAGGAGGAACATGCCAATCTGGATTCGGAAACGTCCTTGCAGGAAACATGGCTGGCATGGGTACATCAGGAATCCGTCCGACGAGCAAAACTGATCGCCTTCTCCTTCACCCACACACACAGCATCGCATACAACATATATCCTCCACTGCGGACAAACGAAATACACCTTCGACTACCCTGCCACACAGCCGAGTGGCAAGCTTCTACTGCCGCAGCATGGAAGGCTGCCCACGATCAAATCAAGAAACAGCAGCTTTCTTTTCAAGAAGCACTGTCGCTTCTCCTGCGCGGCGAAGGCGCCCTGGATCCTATCCCAACACCGATAGGGAATTACATGCTACTTCATGGCTTGCTGCAGAGGATCTACATTGTTCGCGACTTGTCGTTGCCTGTTGTGGATAGATGTGCGGCTCTGCCCCCAGATGAACTGGACAAGCTTGAGTAAGTCCCTTTCATCACTGCCAATCGTCACTAACTTCTATAGCCAAGGTCTTCGGTCATGGACTACAAGTTGGCAGCAAGCCCCCGAGTCGAGTCTCGACCCAAACAACGAGAACGGCCCCATCCCCTTCACATCAAGCTCCCTACTCGGTCTCGCCTACGTCCGCATCCATCTCAATATCGGCCCGTATCGTCAACTCGAGACTCGAGATCCAGACAAGATCGCCAGGGCACTCATGAAATGTCCCGATGTCGAAAGGAGCGATGGCGTCATCTCGGCTCTGCTCTATGCCGCACACGCACTGAGCATCCCCGTGAGATTGGGCGTTGAACGCGTCGCCCGGAGCCAGGCCTTCTTCTGGAGCGTGCGTCACTCGCTCTCTGCTCTTGAATGTGCTGTCTTGCTGAGCAAATGGTTGGCAATTCTCCATCGCACGGCCGATAGCGTTTCGCTCAATGGTTAGTAGAATTCGCATAGATGGCAAGTGCAAAGCTGACATGTGGTAGCAAGTGAGGATCGAATGCTTCACTGGGTCCGATGTATCGTAGAAGAAGCATTTTCTGTTGTAGACTTTGACGAAGACGATGTTGATCTGCAGTTGGATCCGAGAGGACTGAGTTTGGCTGTGCTTAAGATCTGGGCGCACTTCTTTAAAAGCAACACGCAGTGGCGGTTCATAAACATGATTGGGGCAAGTCTTGAGAGGTATCGGGAGTTGTTGATCGCGGAGTATGGGCGTCAAGGCCAATGACCCGACTCATTAATGACTAGGGATAGCCCAAATAGCTAGAGCAATTATTATATATAAGCCAAGAAGCTAGTATGCATTAGCTCAGTTAAAACCTAGATGTTCTCCTTTAATAGCTTACCATGGCCCCTTCCAAGTAATTCGCCTTGCCATCCTGGAGCATGTACGAGACTACCAAGACAGTGAGCGCAAAAGCGGCCACCTCGACTAATAAAAACTATTAGCAATTCCGCACAACCGCAGTCAAGTTCAAGCTCCTCACAAAGCTGGAAGTGGAAACTCATCGGCTGATCTATCGCCCAGCCAAGGAGAACCAGAAACGGAGTGACGAGCAGAGCAATCTGAATACTAGCCCCAATCACGACTCCTATCGCCTGCAGTACACTGTCAGTCTGTCAACTTGGGCCCAAGCATATATATACACACCAGATCCATCTTGTTCTTCATCGCCACGACACAAGCCGTAACATGCTCTGTGGCGTTGCCCACAATCGGGATCAGGATTAGGCCGATGAAACTCCTGCCGATGCCAGATTCTTCAACAACAGCGTCGATGCTATCAACAAGGGCGTCAGCAGATAACGAAACACCAACCGTGACGACCAACATGACTCCGGTAGCAGCCCAGCTTGATAGATGGGGCTCTGAAGCCTCGCCCAAGTCCTCCGATGCTCCGTTGTCCGTCGGAACGCTAAACAGATTCTTGTGCGTGCGCAGCTGGAACACCAGATATAGGATGTACAGAGTGAAGAGAACAATGGCTGTGCCGCGCGATACCTGAAGTATCTTGGCTTGTATCTGATCCTCGTCTTCGTTCATGTTGTCAAGTACGGCGTACATCTTTTGTCATTGTTAGCTGGGCAATTGCCTGAAACCTGGAAAGGGGGATGTTTACCGCAGCTGGGACTATCATGGATGCGGAAGAAAGGGCCATGAGGGTGGATGAAATCTGACCCATGGATGACGCAAAGGTCTGTTCGGCCCCGTTCCCTTGAGCATCCGTCATGTTGTAGATGCCTCCCAGCATGAAGCAGAGGCCCAGAACGAGCAAGAGATCGGATATGATGGAGCCCAGCATCGACGACTTGACGACCTCGACCTGGCCATTTTTAAGAGCCACTATGCTGACCTGTTACGGCGGATTAGACCATGAGGGCTAAAGAATGAAGCTGTCTATGTGCTCACGATCAGTTCAACAGCGTTGCCGAATGTAGCGTTGAGGACGCCCCCCCAAAGATCACCCAGCTTCTCAGCGACCTCCTCTGTTGCAAAGGACAAGATGCCTGCGAGGGGAATGATGGCGAGGAAATTGAGCGCAAAGACAGCGGATGGACTCCAGCTCGAAAACGCTGCGACCAGGCCGACAGGGAAGAAAACAAGAAGCACGTTGAGGTAACCTACTCCAAGTTTTAGTGAGGATGTAATACCCGCAGACGTAGGATGGGGGAAAGGTTTTACTGCTTAGAAGTACGACTTTGGTTGTGTGCCAAGCAGTAGCCAACCACCTCACACGAGCTCTGGAGCTGTGCAAGCTGCGATTAGTGTATCGGCGGAAGAGATAATACTGAAACGTATCCGGCTGGTCCAGTTCGGTGTCTTGAGCATCGAGCAACGGGGTTCGTGAGTCGGGACGACGGGCAGCATGGTCGGCCAGGTGGGCACGCCCTGTCACGGTGCGGCGAAGCTGTTTGTGAAAGTCGACGTTGGCTTTCACAAGGCATCTCGTTAGCCGGCTAGGTCTATGTGATGGCGATGGGGTAGATTATTAGCCTCACATGTCATCACTGCAGTGAAATTGGGTCTGTTGTGATGGGAGCTAGAGCCGCAAGCTGACCGAGAGGTGGTGGAAATGCCCTGATGTTGACCAAAGGAGGGGGCTGTGCTGAGACCTGATTGATTACTACTCACTCCGAAATTCGTCAGCGACAGCATGGCTTGGCGCCCGCTTGGCAGCGGCTAAGCATTGGCTTATCCATAGAATGTTCCCTTGCAGCTATTCTTTTATCTGCAAAAACACATGCATCATACCGTAGCGCCCTGTCTGAGTTAATCGAATATCCTTAAAGACCGCCTCTAACACCAAGACTATCCCTGAGTGTCCATCAAATCTTTCCATCCTTCTTGATGTCGTTGAGTCTCTCACCGTTCTCTGTTCTGCCATGACAATAGTGGTCGGGGCTAGAAATACAGACTTACGCGAATACCAGCTTTTAGATGGGCAAAGGAAGAGCGTTCATATACACCGGCTTGTTTTTCGTACTTGTATCAATCCATATCTTCGCCGCTACTACCGCAGAAGTGGATGCGGCCCCTTCAGATGAGGAGATTGAGTTGCCTGAAGTAGTATGGTTGGCTGAGTCCATTGCGTCGATTTATCCATTATATCCATCGTGTCGAGGACGCGCCGACGAACATGACAGTGCTGCCGGCACGGGCTGTCAATACACTCACTATGGTGTGCCGAACAAGAGATCGCCCGACAAGGCGGTGGAACAGCTCCGTCTTTTCTCCATCTTGGTGGGTTGGATGGGTACAGACTTGGCGTTGTCGAACTGGGGACGAGTGCGCGCTTGACTTGGGTTTTGCTCTCACGAAGCTTGTAAACAAAATGGGAAAATCTGGACGTGAGGAATGGGGTGGGATGAAGAGGTCTCAGAGACATGATACGCTGTCTGTTCACCCCCAAGGCTGATGCTATTGTCGTCACATTCGGGACAGTGATACTTGTATAGGGTAGGAAGTCAGGCATGATTAACCGAACAGATTAGTGCTGGGTTTCCTTAAATTCTAACTCCCTTCAGTGCCTCGCCTTTATTTCGATGTGGCTTAAATTAATGCTTAACTTTTATTTAACGTGTTGATTGTCGTTAGTTTCTTACAGTGGTCTTATGTTGTTGCCTAAATAGGCTTGAATTACACGAGTATACGTGTCGCCAAAACGTTCAATCTTGCCTGGAACTTGACGCAACCTCCTCGGTTTCCAAACATAGCCTAATGCACAACGGCTGTTTTCTTTGCTTTGGCTCGAACAACATTGGAATATCCCGCATATCACCCTTTATTATGGAGAAAATCACCAGTTAATGTCGTTACCTTCTTGGAAGAGCGTCTCTTAGGCATCCACTTGCGATCCTGCTGGAAGGTTTCTCTCGTTTCCTTTCTTCCGTCTTACCCTGTAGCGCATGATACCCTCTGGTAGCGGTGCTGCTCATCGGTCCGATTACACTTGGCATCAGCCACGTCTTCTAGAGCACCATCTTGAACTCAGTTAGTGTAACGCGGTGCTTGTGGCTGCAACGGTCGCTCTCGGGGGGTTGACACACGGAATACGTAGAGGTATATACCAGCCTCACAAAAATAGCCCTCCCGTGGCCCAACACCTTGCTTGGCCTCTGCTCTTCTCATGCTCTCATTAGCCCGACCCAGCTTTGGTGCCCGTTGGAAGTGACAAGAACCCACAGAACCCTCGACACCAGCCACGACACGTCTTCGGTAACAGGCATATTGACGCTGCAAAGCAAGGCCACATCGTCCTGTGACCATTGGCTCAACAACGTCTTCACAGCCAGATGCCAGCGGTGACTGTCGACACAGGCCACACCCAGCTGATCCAAGCTCAATGCGACACAGGCGCCGGTATCGAAACTACTATGCCGACGCCTAAAATACCTGACGAGAGGGCGAAAGGCACCGAAACGTGCTGAACAAAGGCCGTACCTCTAATGACCAGACCAACCAGTGCTCAATCCTCAAAGCAGTGATTTAACCTAAATGTGGATACAGGCAGTTGGTGTGACTCTGACAGCACCTCTCCCTCCTGGCCAGGTTGGGCGGGAGCATGCATTGGGTCGTTGACCAGGTGAGGTTGGCCAATCCCTGGTGGCTGAGCGATGGGTAGACCGCCCAGACAAGGTGGCTGAGGGCTCCAAGTGCAGCAATGGGGTGTTGGAGGCAGGGCGATTCGGGGAGGGAGGGGGAGTGAGGATGCCCATGAGCAAATATGGCCCAATGTATTCAGTCGCCAACCGGATTGCCTATGGATAGACGAATACACGAGACACTAGATTAAAGCCTTTCTCTAAGTCTTTTTTTAAGCGGCTCCAGAGGGCAATCCTCCATTTGGTCTTGGATTGATGTCCGTTTGAGACGTAACTACAGTCTCTCACCCCACCCAGGGATGATGCAGCGGGCAGAGATTGATATCGCGGAGAAGACGCGTTCAGAGGCTGAAATGTTTCGTGACGGAGGTTTATGAAGGATATCCCAAGGAAACAATAAACGAGCAGAAAAACAGGGCATGCCTGCTACAGTGCCCTCAGTGAGCTATTCCCGAAGTAGACAGGAGTGCGAGTACAGGCAGATGCCAATATCCTCCGTCTGCTTCTCTGCCACCTCCAAAAGCAAGGATTGATCAAACCCGACAACAGGGTCGTTAAATCGCGTGGCAGAGCGGAAGTCGGGCCTCCAATCACCCCTCCAGAACCGCCGGAACGAAGGCATCCCGGGAGCTGAAAGAAAATTAATCAGGGAACGCAGGCAGACGAATTCTTTGCTGGCACCTGGATAAGTGGCTATGGACTGCTGTGTCACACACCAACATCCGATGGCGTTGGCCTTAAATCTTTGTGAAAGGGGGGAAACCAACTCTGTCAAGCCGCGAATGACGCATGAGTCCAACGGCGAAGACGCATACTTAAACATGCTTAATCAATCAAGTCTCTCTGCCTGCAAAGCCACGAGGCATCCACCCTTCATCCCGTCCTCGTGCCCAATTCCTCTCCGCAACAAAACGGAGATTAAGCCCAGTCCGCGTTTCAGCCCTCGCTAAGGCTGAAGTGACGGCGTCCAACCAGAAGCCAATGGCCGATCCGGCAGCCAAGTGAGGCGCCGCCACGACATTTAAGCATGGGCCAATGGCGGCTTGTAGTTGCAAGTTTGAATGGAGACGTGGATGTTTCTATTCATGGGTCCAGGGCCTTGGGAAAAATTAAGCATGAAGCTTTGGGCGCTAGAGAGCAAAAATAAGTCGGAGCCTAGATCTAGAATTGCTTGGCGGACGGAGGGAAAATTGTTAAAAAACCGTTGAGGCGTCTGCCGTGTGGGTTCTGGATCTAAACCCGTTTCCCATTCCCTCATTCAGCACCATGTAAGACCCTGTTCCTTTTCTACTACCTATTGACTTACACCCTCTAGCATACCCTCGTTATCTATCGCGATGGTCAATTTCGGGCTTCTCTCCGTCGCGCTGACGGCCCTCGTCGCCCTCCCTGCAGCTGCCAATCCAGTCCCAGAACCCGCCGACCCCCCCGCCCTCCCCCCTATTAAAGTCGACTTTGGCAAATGGTGGGCTAAGCAGGCCTTCACCTGTCCCCTCTGGGGAGGTGAACTCCCCCAGAGCGCTCAGGATCTCGCCGGAAGCACCTGCAGCAACACCTTGACTCGCACCATCACCGGAGGATCCATCACCGCTCGCCTGTACCAAGTCCCCGGCGCGTGGCAAAAGGACTCGCGGTACAGCGAGATCGTCAACGGCGTTGCAGCCGCCATCAAGAAAGGTCTCGGCATCTACGGGGGTCTAGCCGGACCGCTCAAGATCAACATCGGCTTCGTCTGGGGTGTCCTCGGGGATATTGTGCAGGTCGACGACGACAACTCCGGCGTCAAGGACCCCTGCTTCATCATCATCGATTACCCGCCCAGCTGGACCAAGTATCCCCTCCTTGCCATCCAGAAGGATATTGTGGGCGGCATGTACCGCTGCGTCGAGCAGTTCCACCGCCCGACGGTAACGAAGTGGACGGAAGGCAACGAGTGGTGGCGTTTGGGTGTTGCGCGCTACTTTGACGGCCTTGCGTACCCTGCTACCAGTGCCATCATGACCCAAGGGCTGTACCCGGAGGAGTACTCGTTTGGCATCCCGCTTTACCAGAATGACGAAGCTGCAGCCCTGCTCTTCCACTTTGTGGATGGCGCTGGATGGTCGCCCACCGACGTGCACAACTGGATGAAGACGCATCCCAACAAGGCCACCTACGACCTCGAGCGCAAGTCTCTGTCGACGGATGCAAATATCAAATCCTCAACCTGGCACCGCTTCATCCTCGCCTGCAAGGACAAAACCATCAAGTACCCCAACGGCCAGAAGATCGCGATCAAGAACGCCCCTCCCGAGAGAAGCCACGGTGTGGTCAGCGTCGCGAAAGTTAATGGGGCATACTCCAAGACGGTCGCTGTCAACGCGTGGAAGGGCGCAGTCAACATCTTCACTATTAAGAAGGGGCAGAAGATGCGGGTGCGCTTCGAGGCCGAGCCGGGCATCGAGTGGAGCATCCGCAAGGTTGGGACTACGACGTGGAATACGGGTTCTCGGACGAGGACTGTCAACATTGCGGCTGCTGCGGGGGCGGACACCAAGTTTGAGATTGCTGTGAGCTCGACGCGCGATGATGCTGGGTCGGGGCTGAGCCAGGTCAAGATGACGCGGACTGCTTAGAGGGCTTGCTGGTTCTGTGGTTGGGCAGAGATGTGTTCTATGATAGTGTGAACCATGTTTTCTTGCTGGCTTTAGGTTCCTTGCTGACAGTGGACCTTTTGGATGACGCATTGCAGTGTGATCTTTGAAGCAGCAGTGTAACAGGTTGGATGATTCACAGGGCGCTTGCATGGCTAGGATGATGCACTACAGTTACTCTTCAGTACTCATATTCATCATACGTTTAGCCAAGTTTAAAGCATGGCAGCCTCTTCTGTCAAGCCGTCTCAGTATTGGCTACGTCTTTTATGGCGCTCTCATTCGGGCTTCAAACCCTGGTGCTTGAGTTTCCCTGGGGGAGAAAGAATATATAAGAAGTAGCGTATAAAGCCACCAGCGACCCTCAAGTTTAGTCTAAACCTATTGTTAGGCAGCTGAGTTGATGCAGGATGTCAAGTCTGAGCTTCGCGATCCCTCAAGCCCTAAGAGCTGCGAGCTGCGAAAATGGCCAGCTCTTCATGGATGGTGAGATGTGAACAGGCCTATATCCCCTTTTCTGGAACGTTCATTTATTCCTTCTTGCTTCCAGGCTTGATCTCTTGAGATGGCGCCTCACAGCTTGGTTTGTCTTGGCAAGATGCAGTCATGGAAACTCCGTGGTACAGCATTGAGGCTGGGCAAAGAACTATGTGCTCGCCAGCTCATCATACATACGCCACAATCTGCCTCGCTGGGGCAGAGAATGTGATTTCCTCATCAACAGGCAGCAAGGCATCTCCAGCCCGGAGACTACATCTGTTCTTAAATCCCATCAACATCACCAGACCTCCCAGAGACGCCCATATACTCGCTGTGGCATCAGAAACAGGTGTCAGTCTGAACATACCATGCCCGATCTTTGTATCTATCCTTACTCGCTCGAACCTGGAGTGACCCGTGTCGCGGCAATTCACAGCGGCATGTGGGATGATCCCATCCGTTGCCATCTGGACCACGTGAAAATTGAGGCGGTTACCAAGGAGCCTTACATCGCCCTCTCGTACGTATGGGGATCCTCAAAAGCCGTCGAAACTGTCCAAATAAATAGCCAAAACCACGACATCGGTATTAACCTTGCATGCGCTATTCGGCACCTGAGAGATGAGAAATGCCTCGTCATGATTTGGATTGATGCCGTGGTAACTTTCCAATTATCATCGCTACGATATGTTAAGATGGACTGATGGTTTCCTTATAGTGCATCAACCAACAAAATCTCCTGGAGCGAAGCACGCAGGTTGCAATGATGCGCGATATTTATTCTCGCGCTCAAGGAGTTGTGGTGTTCCTCGGGGAAGGCTCGTACTATCGTATCCCTACGAGATACGCAAACCTCCATCCGCAGGCGCCCGTAATCTTCTGGAATGATTCGAGAGATGACGCCTGGCTGGGCCGATTCCGTCAGTCATGGGAAGTGCTCTGCAAACGTCGGTCGTGGTTTTCTTTCTGCACCATCTGTCTTGTCCGTCTGCTCTCCGACCTCGATCACCGACAAGACGCGTTGCAGTGCATTGTAGACGGCAGCGATGCAGGCAAGTAGGGCATTTTCGAACATCTTCGCGCGTTGATCAACAGCCAGTGGTGGCACCGCATCTGGGTTGTCCAGGAAATCACCGTCTCGCCCGAGGTCTCGGTCCAGTACGGCAACGTGACGGCGCCCTGGCACATGTTTGAACAAGCAGCAGGCGCTTGTGACCGACTAGGCTGGGGTCCTGACCCGGACGGCACCGAGTCGTTCCTCGGCATCACCGGAGAGCATGCCAAAGCCTTGCCGCGCTTCTCCCGCCAGGTCCTTGAGATCAAGAGACTACGCTTGCAGTGGAAAGAAAGCAGGGGCGCTGACCTGATATCCCTCTTGCAAGAATTCTCGGGCCGACTTGCTAGTGATGACCGCGATAAGGTCTTTGCGCTCCTGGGTCTGGCGCGTGAGAACCAGCTGATCAAGCCGGACTACTCGCTAGACACACTTGAGGTTTACCACCGGACCGTCGTCGACCTGATCAGAGATACTGGCTCGCTTTCCGCTCTTACTGGTGACCTACGCAGAAAGAATAGTCGGGGATTTCCAACTTGGGTTCCGGACTGGACTGCCATTTTCGAGGGGCCAGATTACCGGCGGATGGCCCTCCAGAAAGTGTATTCAGCATGTTCTTCCTGGCGGATGAGGTTTGTCGAGTCGGAACAAGAATACTGGGAGCACATCTTGCAGGGAATGCAAGGCCTCCTCGACACACTCAAATCCAGGAAGCAGAGGCTGGTCTCTGAAGCCCTGCTAAGATACCGTGAGCACATTCAGACCCTGGCCTACGTGCCAGATCTGCACGATTTCAATGCTTCAAGCATCGACGCAAAACTATCTTCAGTCCAGATGTGCCTCAAGCAGTATGAAATGGTTGGGATTAATAGCAAGGTCGAGGCCTACGGGGACGCCTGGGTGAAAGCATTGCGGATGCTTTCCTGGTTGAAAATCGAAGTCCGGACTGCCTTGCTAAACACGCCCACCACGGCAGAGAGACTTGAAACGGCCACAATTGAGTACTGGTCGGCAATCTATGTGAAAGACTTCCTACGCACACTATGGGAAAAGATGAAGAATCAAGTGCTGCTAGAGGATTGCAAACTATATGGCAAGGGAAGTAAGCAGCAGAGAGTTGAGGCAGTCAGGATGGTGTTGAAGATGTCTGAGAAGGAGTATAAAGACTTTCGCAAGAAGTATGACGGGTTTCCTGCAGCAGAATTGTCGGCAAGCTCGAGATTGGCAGAGCAGATGGAAGAGAGGTTGTCCAAAAAGCTGAGAGGAGACGCGGCGAGCAGGGGGTTAGACGTGAGAGAGGACGCGTTTGGTGTGGCAGTAGAAGCAGCGGCAGCTGAGGTGGCAGCTGAGGTGGGCAGATTTTGCTTCAACCGCATCCATGATCTGCTTTCACAGATTTCACAAGCCGGAACGACTGAGTCCCGGACCTTGCTCGATATCATTCGCGGGCTGGGCCTACGGCTTTCCGCCCAGCTTGCATCGAGAACGGCGATGAGTAGGATCGGCCAAGTTTGCGAAGGTCTTGTCGAGCTGAATAACTATCACAGCAATACTCTCCGCATCAAAATATTCGATCTTTTTAAAAGCTCATTCGTTTTCGGGGATCGGGCAGCCTGGATGCGTTGTCCCAGGGACCCGCGTGTGGACCTGTCACTTTATGAGTGGCGGTATTCCAACATCAGAAAGCAACACTTGGATGCCTCCAGCGAGAACACCGAGATTTTACCCACCGAGTCTAGGGCTATGGCTGCAGTCAACTGGTGCGGGCCGAGGCTCGTGACCTGGATAGGTGCGACATCTCGCCTACTGTCGGTCAGCCAATGGGTGGTCATGGCACAGGAGTTGTGCCTGTACTCAGCTAACCCCTATCCTTTGCCTTTCTTGCGAACCCTTGTGGGCGGCATCCACGAAGCGTCTCCCACAGAGCTCCGCCGGCTGGGCTCTCAAGACTATGACCACCTGCAATACTGGTTCGTCAATTCACTACTCCCGGCTCTTTCGGCCGCGAACCCTGGGGTTGACAAGGAGGCCTGGAAGACGACTGTTGCCTCTCACCGTATTTCTGAGGTGGAACCTGGTGAGCAGAGGAAGTCGTTCGACAAAGAGATGAGGCTGGTGACAGAGGGCAGGGTCTTCTTCACCACCATGGACAAAAGAATGGGCCTTGGGCCATCATCAATGGCAGAGGGTGATGAGATAAACATCCTTCCGAGCGGTGAGACCCCGTTTGTTCTCCGGCCGCGGGGCAAGGTAGATGGGTGCTTTGAGCCAGCATTTGAGGTTATTGGCGATTGTTTTTGGACCCTGAGTCTGAGAATCAGGCGGACGAACTGAAGGGGGCCCTTCCAAGTGAGATTTTAAAGGAGTTCCCCTTTTCTGGAGTGGTTCCCGAGCCTATAGTTTTAGTATAATGGGGTACGGAACCTATTAGGCAGGTGTGTTTACCACCCTGATTTATATATGCTGAGTTGCGGAGGTGTGAGAATGCAAACCGACGTTGGACGCATACAGGCCGCGAGGGCGGAGAGTAAAAAACCCCGTTGGTACTTGCTTGCCTTGAAATCTGGCGGGTTCTTCAACTTATTAAACATGTCTTCTACCGTTATCTTTTGCACAGTCTGAACCCTTACAGCTCAAGTTTCACTCAAGTTGGTGACTACAGGAACCGAAATTGTGAAGCACGGTACCAGGCAGTAGTTATTCAGTGTCAACATAAATTCAGGTACAAATGAAATACTAATCGAAAGGAGCGTGTCAAATCACAACGAGCCTTCAAAGAATCAAGGAAACTACCGGTTGCGGCCGGTGCCTGTGCTCCCATTCCCATCGGGAGAAGCTTGATCAGAAGCAGAACTCTGCATCGACCACCACATAAAATGCCGCCAAACGACTGACTTTCCCTACCCCGATATCTTGTATGGTCAGCTACGTCAGTCGTAGGGCAACAGGGCCACTCACCTTGATGGGCTTTCCCCTCCCATTGAGCATGTCTCGCAAGATAAATTTCTTGGTGGTAGTGGTCGTGGTAGTCACAGAGGCCTGCTGGTAGGTAGTCTTGGCCGGTGATTCAACAAGGGCCGGCGCAAACTTCTTGGCCGCCTTCTTGGCTGGCTCGAGGCACAGGGGCCCGATCTCCTGGACGACCCGCTTGAGGAAGTCGTGGACTTGTTCAACTCCCAGGGGGTTCTCAACACGCAGCTTCAGAGCCTCTAGCTTCTCCCCCGAAAGGCTCATCAAGCTCTGCAGAGCGACGTCAGCCATGATGGCGCGGTGGATGAGAACTCGGATAGTTTGGTCATCGGCGCCCACGGTCTGCTCCACTTGAACGTTGCGGCTGAAGCTTTGGATTTTGGCCAGGACCTTGGGGAGTCGCTCGGTCAGAGAGGCACGCGTGTCGGCCGAGACTATCCGGCTGGCAGAAGTGACGGCCTTTCTCAGGACGGGCCCGATGGAGGAGAACAGGTGCTCTTGGCCGGGGAGTGGGATTGTTGGCTTGAAGAGTCCCTGCACGAATCCGACGACTTGAGCCTCGACGCTGCCAGAAACGCTTCTGATGGCGAGAGGCCGACGCTTCGAGTCCGCCGAAGCTCGACCGTTCTCGACAGTCCCTTCCACCATCTGGCGGTACTGGTCGATGGCCAGAGCACATTCAGCCAGATAAGACCGAGAAATAGTACCAAGACTATCGACCTCGGGCGCATGCGCAGTCCACATACGCTTCATGTCCGCCAGGATTTTGTCCAACTCGGAGGACTCCTGGATAGCAAAGACAGCCTGAAGAGCTGCCTCGGCCAGAAGGGCCCTCTCGGCGCTCCCCGGAACGCTCGCCCGGATTCCAGAGGATGAGATGTCGGTCTCGAGGTTGTCTGCTCCGGTGAGGGTGTTGAGAAGAGCACCTGCTGCGACGCTGGTGAGGACTCCGACAGGGCCGTGAAGAGTTGAAGTGGTGGACCCGTCTGAGGCGTCGGTTTCGTCAATCATTGCCACCATCTTGAGGGTCTCCAGGAAAGGGTCCGCCTCGATTTCGGGCTCAACTGCCTCGGTCTCTGTCTCAACCTCTGGCTCAGGGGCGGGGCTGTCCTGCTCAGGGATGACTTCAAAGTCCTCAGGATCAGGCTCGGGGGCGGTGACCGGAATCTCAGGGGTGGGTTCTTCGACCGGCGCAATGGTAGTGCCGCTGTTGTCATCCGGCTCGTTGAGCTCGACAAGAGGCTCCTGTATAGGCCCAATGTCCACTGAATGCTTCCGTGTTAATACACGTTTTAGAATCTGCAAGTTAGGCCACTTACCCTCAGGCTTCGGCTCGGGAACCACGCCCGCCTCGATTTCAGGTCCAACGGGAACAGCTACTTCACCGGGAACCACGACGTCTCCCCCGATCTTGGCAACCTGGACGAATGCAATGTCGCGGGTCCGTGTCTCCGTGCCGTCGATCCACTCCGCCGAAGTGACGACCTTGATGCCGTAGCGAGGCTTGTTGAGAGGGCCCTCAGGAGCATCAAGGCCGCTGACGCTGCTATAGCACTCGATCTGAGATGCCGTGCCCAGGTCATATTCTGTATCGTAGACGACGTCTCCGGCCGTGACGAGGAGGTCCGGACGGATGAGCCAGCCGGCGCCGATCTTCCAGATGGAGTTTCCGGTCTTGAGGTTCTCGAAGCGGGATCGGATCGTGACAATGGCTGGCAAGCGAGTTAGCGGGTGTGTCCTGGGAGTTCTGGTGCCATTCTTACAAGAGGAGACGCTTCCGCCATAGGGGTCAACGAGGAAACCTGGTTCCTTTTTGACCAGGCACTGGAGCTCTGCGTCAAGGAGGCTGGTGGTAGACGGCGTGACGGTCTTGGGGGTCACATTTGGAACCTCCAGTTTCCAAGCCGTCGGCCGGCCCCGGCTGGTCTTGGAAGTAGGCACCATGGCGAAGAAGGGCTTTATGTAAAGAAGTGAAAGTCTTGGAGAAACTGCGGCTAATGATGTTTGAGAGTGGACTGTTGTGTGTTGAAAGTTGAGATGATAGCTTGGTCGGGAAGGGGGGAAGTTCTTATACTTGAGGATCATGAAATTCAAGTCTACTAACATTTCACTGTATTCCTATGGAAATGAAAGAGGGAACCCTGTGGCTCTGGAGATTCCATCCTGACTTCGGAGGATCAGAGTGTATCAGCCAGCCACCGTCGCGGCGTATGCACACCTTGGACAACTCGTGGATATTCACATTCCCCTCCTTGCTTCTTGTGATATGCTCGGAACGGAATCTCCGGCTTAGCTGAAGACCGATAGCCAAACTCCAGGGGCCAAGTCCGTACGTAAGAGGAAATGGACTTGCTGAATTACTGCATGGCTTGTAACAGAATCACGCCACCCCTGCCCTTCAGGGTGTCACTTGCATTCCCAGTTTAACTCGAGGAAGAAATCGGCGGGCCCAATCAGGACTATGAGTGGACCAATTTGCTAGCCACTTAGGTTTAGACGGGTGTGAGTTCCGTCTAGTATACAGCCCCTTGTGTCATGGTCACTGCGAAAAGAAACAAGGCCGTGGGAGAGAAGATGGCGCCCCCTGCGCACGACAGCACCTCGTGTCGAGGATATACTTGGCCTTGAAGGTAGTTTGAAGCAGGTAGGGGTGCTTGAAAACCATGTCCGGTGTGATGAGGCCGCCCAGCCGCTTGCCCGAGAGGGCTTTTGCCAACGCAATCTCGGCGGCCCTGAAAGTTTTGCAGCCGGGAGGGCCTTGCCAAGGAACAAGAAACAGATGCCTGGTAATTGATGCCAAAGCCCCTGAATCCTTGTGCTTCTACTTTACCCAAGAGAGTAGACGCCGGGGAATTCCTCTGCACCCACCTTGTTCTCTCTCCCTTCAAGCAATCCATATAGCCCTTGCTTCCTGAAATGGCTGCGAGGTGGCTGCCTCTGCGATCCTGAGGTTTACATACTTTCCAGTACAATCACAGCGTAAGGTCCTCACAAGTGCTCGATGCATACACGCGCAAAATCAAGCCTTAGCGTGTGTGAAAATAGCTGAGGCTCCGCGGCACGACAAATAGTGCCGCTCATTTTGTGGACGCAACTCTCAATAGCCTAACGCAATACGGCCTATACCCACGCGGGCTCCGAGACATTGGACTCCCCGCGCACGCCACGATTGTTGCTTTTTGCCGCGTGACCCCCCAATCTAGACCCATCTTCCCTAGGTACTCGAGCAAACCGGTTCGAGCTCAGCCAGCCCCCGGGGCAGAGTCAAAAATGGCTTTGAGTCAAATGGAACGTCGAGGTATGCAAAAGAAACAAAAAATAACATGGCCATGTTGAGCTAGTCTTCAGCTAGCCATGTGGCACCATGTTGGCTATCGTCCCATGTCCTCCACCAAAAAGGGCACGTCGAATCACCAAGAGGGCCAAGCCGCCCAGCCTCTGGAGAGTAACCTTTTTCTCTCTGTCTCGTTGAGACACGGTTCTCGACTCCAATCTATCGATCATGGCTTCCCGTTCCGGGCGAAGGTCGAATCTGCACGCCTACCTTCTTCGACATCGATGTCTCGGGTTTTCCGGCTCTGGGACTTGTTGCTGCTACACCGATTCCACTTTTCATCCGCATGGTTTTGGTCGAGCACTTGGATGTGGGTATGGTCACGGCTCTTCGCCAAGAGGCTGCAGTAGGGCGCGAAGACAGCGAACGGCAACAAGCCTAGGAGAGCGCTCATCACATACCGCGCCGGAAGTGGAGTCTAATATCTATCATTATCGAGAAGGGGCATCTTAACTGGGAAAACTCTGAATGCATTCAGAACTGGATGCGTGGCGAGCTGAACTGTGTCACATTATGTTCTCATCAGCTGATTATTGCGTCTTGAGCCATCGTCAAGACCGAAGTCGGGTAGTTTGGGCTTGCCTGGGCCGGCTGAGGCATCTCGCAAGAGCCTGATGATCTCAATGTTACTAGAGCCTCGGTGATTTTGAAAAAATCTCAACTAAAGCCTACCAGCAAGAAAAGTATATAACCCTTCATCTCCCAGCTTCAACTCTTACCAAACAGCTTTCCCATCATCTCTCAAACATCTCAAGCATCTCTTGACCACCACTTGTCCATAATCAAGGCCCAACAATCATCATGTCTATCCCCGAGTCTGGAAACGTCCTCATCGTCCCCGCCTACACGGGCGACTCCGAGAACGCTGTCCAAGAAATCCAGTGGTCGCAGTCTCTCAGAACCAGGACCGCTCGCTACTACATCGTCAAGGCCCAGAACGCCTCCAAGGGCAACGCCGATGTTCTCCTCTACGTCCAGGACCGCTTCTACAGGGATGAGAACAGCGGCGACTTTATCGGCAAACTCCCTGGTGCCAGGAGGGAAGGCAGTAAGTCCACAACGCCCTTCTGTGATGGGTCATGTCAGTTGCTGAAACCCCTACAAGACAGTTTTGTGGTGAACCTGAACGACCGTTTCCAGTACGGCCAGAAGAACAAGTCGGGCGAAGGACGCTGGGTTTGCCTCCATGACAAGGGCAACAAGCCTTACCAGGTAAGCTTTCCTCCCAAGTCGTGTCTGTAGCACAGGGACTAACCATTTAGCACCGCTTCATGATCCTTACCATCCAGGGCAATGCTGCTGAGTGGGCCAAGACTCTTGCCAAGGCATTTGGGGCTGGCGAGATTGCAGACAACGTTGCCAAGCTCGGAGCCAGCTTCATCGGTGACTACCTCCACACTTTCTAAAGGACAGTGACGGTGTGTTTGTGTGTGGGGGGGATTGACTTGGGGTTCTGATTGTTGTTTTGTTTGTAGAGATCTCTTGGAGGGTCTCTTGTCCGCTCCTTTCCATAGCTTAATGAAACTCTGCCCGGGCTACTTGTGTGTCTGCAGAAGCGCGTGTATTAGTGCAACGACGTTATGGTGATTCTAAGATCCTGTGGCTGGGCATCTGCGAAGCATGCCGTGCTATTATATCAGGTGCAGCACCCTGTTACTGGCGTGAGGCGTATTGTGAGAATAAACAGAGGCTGCCCCAGACGATTTTATGAAGCCAAAGGTCATTGAAAGATGTCCACGCACCTCAGAGCATCATCTTGGAGCTGATGGGATACGCATGCAGCTCGGGCTCTCCCTGTATCCCTCACCTTTGTCCCCATCCTTTCTTTCCCTCAGACGATGCCTTACTTTCCTCAACACTGAGGCTCCTCCGCTTGCGACCTGAGCCAAGGCCGACTTAAAGTTCTTAAAGCCCTGCATGGCCCGTGCCTGTTTACACGCCAGTTGCTAACCGGCATAAACAGTTCGCTATCAGCCAGTGGTTGGACTGGACACAGTCTTTTATCTGCGTGACTTGACTGATGTTGAAGTATCGTAGAATTCCTATAACAGTGTTCTTTGTAATTGTGGATGCAGCATGCCCTTGAAGGAGCAGCCGCAAGAGACGAAGTAGAATTCCTATCGGGATGGCCATCGCAAGCCTGATTACAACCGCGCTTCCTTTCCCCCAAACAGTGAATCCCGGGCCTGCTGGAAAACGGCAACCACATCATGCTCGTGTATCCAGCTCGGATCAGCTCGACCCGTCATCCTGCCCATGAGGTCCTCGTCTGTTTCCGTCTTTCCCAGGCGCTCAACCTTATTCCTGTTGCCATCATGCACTATCTTGATCACCCTGTCGGTATGCGCCTTTCTTGTCCTTTCATACAACTTGAGGGCCAAGGCTAGGTCCCTGTCTGTGGGTAAATTGGTCGCATTCTCCGGGAACACGTGTCGGATCGAGGCGCCGAAGGCCCAGGCATCATCGAGAGCTAAGCTCCCACCCGCTGCAAACGCGCCGCCGTGCGCATGAGCTGCGTCGCCAGCGAGAGTGACCTTTCCATTACCGAGCACCCATGTATCAAGGCCATGGGCTGCGACGTTGGGATAAACCCTAGTATGGGGAATCGCATCAATGATGCTGCGAATCTGAGGGCTCCAATCCTTGTATTGCTCCTTGAGGATATTCACATCGCCCTCTGTGTTCCACTTGGAGACGGTGGATGCTGCATCTGGAGCGCGGGGGTCGCTGTCGTATGAAGCAACGGTGGTGAATAGGTCTTTTCCAAGCTTTGAGACAAAAAAGGTCCGGTCTGGCCCCCAGTAGTGAGTCGCCTCGTCTGGGATCTCTAACAGGTTGGAGAGATGGGAGATGGGAAATACGGAGCGGAAGGCAATGCGTCCAGTCCAAGCTGTGCCGGAGGTGGGAACAAACGACGTGCGGACAGGGGAGTGGATGCCATCCGCGCCGAGAAGAAGGTCTGCCGTTTCTGTGGTGTCGTCGGTAAAGGAGATAACAAGTTTCTTGGTTGCATTGTCGTATCTCACAGACTTGAAGCCCTTGCTGAGGTGGATTGTAGAAGGATCTACATGTTGTAGGAGAGCTTGCTGGAGATGTGCTCTATAAAAGCGAGCTGTGCGATGGTGAGGGTCTACATGACTGTTATGAGAGTCTGTCGACACAATTTCGTTGGTTTTCCAATGGCTGATGCTGTCAGTTGGGATGAGGTGAAGTAGACGGGGCACTCACTGGTATATCATAGGATACCCAGACTTGTTTCTGAAAGCAATCGATTCGTCCAAGGCGTTGTCCACGCCGAGTCTTTCAAGTGTCCTCAACCCATTCGGCCCAAGCGCAATAGAAGCCCCGATTTCTCGTAGCTCGTCAGCCTGCTCGTAGATTTGAACGTCGATGCTGGGATGGTCCTTCAATGCAATAGCCGCGCCAAGCCCAGCGATACCAGCCCCGACGATGGCAATCTCGAGTTGTGTCATGGCGAATGTGTCAAGTCTCGTGAGTTCCAGCTGCGATGAATGCCTGGAGTTAAGAGAACGGACTTAGTTGATATGCTGCGGGAATGTCGCGGATCTAAAGAGGGGGTTCCGTCGGAGCATGCCCGTCTAGTGATGCAAGACGACGCACAAATGGCGACGCCTGGTAAATCACCCAGCCGAGAACGGATAATCGGAACCAAGTCGGGTGACAGCCGACAGAATTTCCTCGCTGCCGTTGTCGATCCAATCGGATAGTTGGGCCGATCATTGCACCATCGCTGATGCAACGGCTCGCCATAGCAGTGGAGTATGGCAAATGCGATAATGGCAAGTTGAACCCGGTCTTGGCTATTATATCTATGAGCAGTCTATTCGTATCTCTAGAGAAGCCAACCATCGGCGAGGAAATCAGCCACCGGCAACATGACGCAGTACAAAACATTTCAGAGGACGACGGCTGACGAGGTTGGGGAGGAAACACCGAAGTTGCCAGATCGCTTTGCAGACGAGAGTTACAAGCTCTTTTCTAAAGTCACGGTTGATCCTCCTACACCAGAGGAGGCTCTGAGAATTCGCAATAAATCTATCAGATGGATCCTGCCGTTTCTGTGCGTCGGATACCATCTGATGTATGTTGACAAGCAGACTGTACGTTTCCGTTGCGACATTTCAATATGCAGGGACTGACTATGACTAGCTTGGGAGCTCTGCAATTCTCGGCATCCTTGAAGACGGCCATTTGAACGCAACACAGTATAACTGGCTATCTTCAATATTCTATCTCGGATATCTACTTGCGGAATGGCCACAGAACTTGGCCATTCAAAGATTCCCCGTCGCCCGATGGCTGGCAATCAATCTCATTGTTTGGTACGCTGAACTCGACATTTATCGGTTCAAGCTAACTCTCTCAGGGGAGGTATCTTGTTGTTGCACATTCCCTGCAACAGCTTCGCTTCATTCTTTGTGGTGCGGTTCTTGCTCGGCGTCGCAGAAGCATGCATCGTGCCGTCGTTCCTCGTCATCCTGTCCATGTTCTTCACGTACGATGAGCAGGCGGTCCTGATGCCCATCATGTGGGCTGTCGGGAACTCGAGCCCCATCACGTCGGGGCTGTTGTCATATGGAGTTCTCTTCATTGACACCGGAAGCTTTGCTCCGTGGAAGTGGTTCATGGGTAAGTCATCCCTGGATTGCAAGAGCGTCATTAACACATATAGTCATCACCGGAACCTTGACTGTCATCTACGGTATTACAGTGTGGATTTTCTTCCCCGGAAGTCCTCTCACGGCTCACTACCTCACCCTCGAAGAACGCGCTCAATCCATCCTCCGAATCGAATCGAATCACTCTGGTATCGAACAGAAATACTTCAAGAGGTATCAGTTCATCGAGGCTATCAAAGATCCCAAAACATGGCTCTTCTTCCTCCACGCCTGGTCCCAAGAAATGGCCAACGGTCTAACAAACCAGTACTCACTGATCATCAAGTCCTTTGGCTTTACAACTCTCCAGACCACACTCCTAGGCTGCATCAACGGCGTGGCTGCCCTAATCTCCCTCGGCGCAGCAGCCTGGGTCCTGGCCAAGACAAAGAACTGTCGCGCTTGGCTATCCGCAGCAGCTTACATCCCGCCCATCATCTCGTGCATCATGCTCCTGGCTCTTCCATGGAGTAACCGCTGGGGTCTACTCACAGCCATCTGGATACGTGCCACGGGTGGCATCCCCTACTCTGTCGTCATGATCTGGGCATCCAACTGCTCTTCCGGACACACCAAGAAGACGGCTGTGATTGCGCTGTACCACGTCGGCTATGGCCTTGGAAATATCCTCTCGCCGCAGCTGTTCCAGCCGCAGTACGCGCCGAGATACCTGGTGACGTGGGGCGTCATCCTGGGTGTGGCGTGTATTCTGCCTGCGGGTGTGGTGCTGTACCTCAGGTGGTATTTGGACAGCGAGAATAAGAGGCGGGATGAGCTTGAGAGACGAGGTCTTGTTCGGGAGACCGGTGTTATTGAGCATGTTGATGAGAGTGGCGAGAGGACGGAGGAGGTGGTGAACAGTCGGCAGATGGACCTGACTGATCGGGAAAACCTGGCTTTGTGAGTCTCTCCTTGGAACTGTGATCCAAAAGCTGCTGACGATTGAATAGCCGCTATGTTCTGTAGGGTTGTTGAAGTGTAGGTGGGTCGATTGTTTTCGATTGTTGGAAGGGGAGGACAGCGGGTGGATGAGGCGCTGTGATGGAATAGCAGCCTCTTGTGAGGGCATCGATACGCGCTTCAAGATGACACATTAGAAATATGGACCCATGCGGAGCTATAACATGGCCCCCTTACCTTAAGCCCCCCACCGACATGATGACGTCGAAAGATGGCCTCCCATCAGAACGGCCAGAACTTGTTAGAGTTGACGGGACGGCCTTAGCCCACCTCCCTATGCGACTGGAATGTAATTTGCTATCAGATCATTCTTTCCTAGCCACAACTCGTAACCGTTGCTTATTGTTAATCATTGAGAATGACCTACATCGTGACCAGGATGGGCATATTTCCGCTTTGGCTTGTCCCCCATGCACAGAGCAACAGACCCTGGCTCTGGATCGGCGCTGCGTATGGCATCGTCTCCGATTCGCTGGCTATTCCGCATTGCCGGACACACGGGGAGGCGAAAGTCCAATGATCCAGCGTACTAACCAATGCCAGTCTTTGCATCGCCATAGGAGATCAGGTCAATGCCGGTGTTTCCATAACCTCCGATGCCCGGGATTCGCGAGATGGACCCTTTGTTTTCGTTGTCAGCTGCCCTGCTAATTCAGAATCATTCCGAATACGGTATAAACCGCTCGGCCTGGGGAAAACCCCGATGATCAGGGTCACCGGGTGAATGGTCTCGGTCTTATACCTCCCGATTGTGGCCGAGAAGGGTATTTAAAGAGCCCAACTCCACGTCAAACCCATTACCTGAGAACCATCGAACCATCGATCTGGCAACTTTGGTCTCGACTATTCGGATCTACTCGGTAAAACAATATGCTTCCCACACTGCAGCTGCTAGTAGCCCTGGCCATCTCTGTTGTGCCGGCAGCATCGCAAAAGGCACCGCAGTCTTGGAAACCCCCAGTCTACCCTCCGACTGCGAGGGATAATGACGGAGTGAGTGACTCCCACATGAGAAAGCCTCCCTAAGAGCTGACCCCATAGACCTTCTTCAATAGATTCGATGTCCGTGACACCTTGGCCTATGTCACCAACAGCACCGCCAACGTGAACAAGTATGTAACCCGAGAATCGTTACTTTGTTTTCTGACTCTGTAACAGTGTCTTCAATCTCCTCTGGGTCACCACAACAGAGGGCAAGAAATTCCACCTCACCCTCAACGCGGGATTAATTGGGTCCCAGAACCTGGGGACCTTTATTTCACTCAATGACCTCCAAGATCGCACTGCAAGGGGAGCATCCATCCTTCTGCCTGGCTCCGGAAACCCAAATAGGCTCGGCCTCCGTAGCGAGGCACAGAACATTACTGGTCCTGCTGGCGGCGATGGTTGGACCAACACCCGGTTGAAGCTTGACTTGGCAGGCATAGGCGTGGATATTACCGTCAAGCCTACGGGGAAGAATTTCTACTATGGTGGCAACGGTGGCATCCAGCTCTTTGAGAAGGACAGTACGGACGAGAGCATCTCAAATTCGCTTCCCGGCTGGTCATGGTACTGGGTGAGTTGTTGTCTTCAGCCGATAATTCCAGCTGTTGTAACATGATCAGGCAAATCCTACCACACGCATCAACGGCACCCTGACAATTGACGGAAAGAAGCATCGCATCGACCCCTCTCAGTCATACTCTTTATTCGAGCGCCAGTGGGGAGACTTTGGTGTTGGGCAGGGATACTACGCTCTGTGGTTCTACCTCGAGACAGGCGAGGTCCTCATCTCGTGGAGCATGGAGCCTAATGAAGCTGGTGTATCCAAGACCGCTTTCGCCTCCATATGGCATCCTAACGGACTGCACGAGGTGATCCCTGTGGGACCAAAGAGCCGCGCCTGGGATATTTCCAAGGGCAGTATCACGGGATACAAGTACTTTAACCGCTTCTTCCTCGACCTACCCGCCAGGGATGCGAGCTTCAGTTTCCAGAAGTGGGTTCGTGACGCGGAGCTTGTTCCGTCGCTTCCGGCGCAGCTGCACCAGTACATCAATATTTCCGAGTCTTATGGAGAAGGTATTGCGAGGTGGAACGGGAAGAGAGTCAAGTTTCATGGACATGTTGAGCAGTTATCTCGTTTGCGCTAATGTCTGAGTGCACTCGTTTTTCAGGCCTGGCCTGAGTGAGTCAAGATGATTTACAAAGACGGACCGTTATAAGCACAGCGCTTGGAACCCGATTTCTAGATATTTGAGAAATTACCATTCGTCTCCCGCTGGATTCCATATGCTCAAGCGCTGCCCCGTGGCGCACTTCAGTGTCTCGGCTCAGGATTATTAGTTGTCGTTCCAGCATTAACCACCTCATCTGGTGATAGACTCTTCTCTCCATAAATCCTCGGCCCTTCCATATCTTGTAAGCCATCAGCCTGTGTCGACAGAATGTTATGTCCCCCATCAAGCTTGTCCAACTCATCTGACAGACAAGTCCGCGTCCGCCAGTTGGTTTATGGCAATATCAAGATATGCCTGGGCCTGACATACGCCATCTGCATCAAAGACGAACTGATTTCGGTGCATCGGAGGCTGCCCATCCTCGGAGGCATGAAGCACCTGAAACGCCCCTGGCAAGTTCAAATCAGACGGGCTCTGGCTACTCGTGAAGCTTGCTGATACGACCTCATTAATATGACTCCGACTAACCCTGAGAAGACCCCTAAGGCTACGTTTAAAGTCACTGTCCTGCGGCAGTCGGCCCTTGCTGAGGCTGAAATCGAGTGCGAGAGCCAGTAGGGAATAAGTCGCTGATCCAGTCTAACTTCCAATGACCCAGTCGGACATCTTTCCACTCTCCGAGATTTGCGGGTGAGGCACCAAAGAATGGTGATTAGAACGTGAGGTAAGAGACCACAGACGAGCGGTGGATGGGCACCAGACAGACAGAGAGTGCGTAGACTATATATTTGAAATATCGTTCAGTCAACAGACTATTAGAGCACCTTCATGTTAAGAGAAGGGGCTCCTCGCAGTGGTTCAAAATATCCTCCCAATCAGTGTCTCTCCCCCCAGTCTCACTTTGAATATGCTGACAGGCCCACAGCTCCTCGAGCACCTCAAGCGCTCGTGAGATATTCCGAAACCGGCGCTTCTGAAATGATCTTTGCAGTCTCTCCCGAATAACATCCATTTGGCTACTATCCTTAGCTTCACCTCCGGCAATGAAGAGAGGGAATAAGAGAGAAGATTCCGAAATATCGTCAACCGGAACTCTGTCGATACTTGCAAGCGTATTCAACACTTCTGTCTGGACACTGTCTTGGAGGGTTGCAGGTGAGAGTTCCACCTGAGCTAAAGGATTCTCCAGATACCGCCTCATCTGCCGGCAAAGATGGACAAGAGCAGCTCCGCGATAAGCATACGCCACAGCCTCGAGGGTGGAATGAGTACCATCTGGGCATTGCCAACTTTTGAGGGCCGACTCGATTTCCAGATATTGCAAGAGAAGGTTGCCTTTGTCAGAGTCCGTTGACCAACTCAGGCAGGTGATTTGAGAAATAAATACCAGTATCCCCGAAGCAACGCCCAGATACGTATCAACCTCGTCTGTGATGCCTTCAAGGTACGCAGGATCAAGCAGGGGTTTCGTCCTCAGCGTCACGCTCCCGATGATGTCATGGAAGGCAAAATTCCGCAAGACCCATCGACCTTCTGAAGTCATCTTGAGAGCCTCAGGTCCTTGTAGAAGCGGACTACTCCCCAGTCCTGTGTAACTTGGAGCAGATGTGATCAGGTGCTTCGCGCCAATCAGGTGATTGTACCAGCTTGAATGGCTTCCGAGACAGACTTCCGAAGTCAACAGAATGAGACATGCGGATAGGGTAGTCTCGGTAAAGACAGCCGTTTGTGCTGGGAGGCAAACTGCCTTGGACAATGCGGAGAGTGCCTTCGACCGCGCCTCTAAGGAGACACTCGTGTATGAGGGGTCCAGGGAGGATAGATGGCCTGATGCGTAGGCTATCAGGGCCTCAGCCAGAGCTGGTGATTCCATGGCCATTGGGAGGAAATCTTCATAACGTGTCAGCCTTTACATGCATCGATCGTGCAGCACACGGGAGTCTTACCGCTGAGGAAAGAGTTGTCGTGCTTGCTAACGGTGAGAAGTTCCGAGAGAACCTTGATGTAATGGTTCATTGAATGGCGCCTCCTCAAGGACTCCAAATTTAGTGGTAGGCAGGACAGTTGCCCATTTAGGGGTAAAGCCGAGAGCGCCGTGGACTGAGGAGGCCGATCAGGCTGGGCCAGGTCAACTGTCTTCTCGATGACCGGATTCTTGGAAGGAGGGTGAATTCGACGAACAGGCTCCCGGATGCACTCGAGATTAAGCCGAATACATGTACCGCATGCCGGGAACGTGTTTTCGACACATTTCTTACGTCTGCTGCCGAGTTAGGGCGTTGGGATTGTTGAGACTGGGACGGAGACTGGTGCACCATTCGGATGGAGATACTGACCTATATCGGCAAGTTAAGCAGCCTGTTTTGTCATGCTTGGATCCCTTCCTCCTCTTGACCTCGTTCTGTGGCATCGTTTGTTGTTGCGTGTTTCCGTTTGGTTAGATGTGGGAGGGTGGATTTTGGTGGAGGCAAGAAAAGAACAAAACCGGGGTGGCGACTCATGACATTTTAGCACCGTCCACGGACTTCCGTGCAGGAGATCATTAGTCAGCTAGTTGGTCATGTTTGGGCCTGTGCCAATCAAAGAAGAATCATCTCATAATTCGCTGCGTCTATCTCCCCCTCGACGAGTGGTCTTTAGAATCGGTATGTAGCAAGAACGAACAGGTTCACTATCGCCACCGCTATCTTCCCCCTCTACGAGATTTGGATGACAATCTTGCCCGTGTGTGTCGAACTCCAAAGATAATCATACGCCTCTCTCGTCTCCTCAAAGGGAAACACTCGATCAATCACTGGCCTAATCCGCTTCGCCTCAAAGCACGCAAGCATATCCTCCAACTGCTCCCTCGATCCCACCACCACGCCCCTCACAACGCAAAGCCGATCCAAAGCAAGGAACGCTGCATCCGGGCCTCGAAGTTCCCTGCCAGCGCCCAATGGATCAGGATTGGTGATATGCCCAATGCAGTTGATCTGGCCGTTGAAGCCGATAGCGTCGAATGATGCTTGCAGAGTCAAAGTTCCGCCAACTTCGATGATGTAATCGACGCCCTTGCCATTTGTGATCTTCATGGCTTCTGCAGCCCAGTCAGGAGTTTTTCTATAGTTTATGCCGTACGTTGCGCCTAGAAGTTTTGCCTTTTCCAGTTTCTCGTCAGATGACGATGTCACGATGGTGTTTGCGCCGGCAGCATGCGCAATCTGCAGCGCAAAGGTGGAAACGCCTCCTGTGCCTTGGAGGAGGACGGTTTGGCCAGGCCGCAGAGGCGTGAGGCCGTACAAGGCGTTCCAGGCCGTCAGCGCAGCGCAGGGGAGGCAAGACGCTTCTTCAACGGACAGGTAATCGGGGATCTTGACAACCCCCGTCTTGGGGAAGATGAAGTATTCGCCTAGAAGGCCCTGGATCTCGCCGCCGAGTTGGGTCAGGCCGATTTCTCGTGTTAGACGACCGGCGATATGGTCCTGGGTGAAATTCGCCAGGACCCTGTCTCCAGCCTTCCACTCCGTCACCCCTTCTCCCACTTCTTCGACTATGCCTGCATAGTATCAGCCATGTAAGATGATAGGAATGATTTCAGGTTAAACGGACCTGCACCATCACTCCCGGGAACGACGGAATCAGGACCAGGAAAAGGATAAGTGCCGATGGCGAGGATCCCATCTCTCCAGTTCAGCGAGACTGCCTTGAGCCGGACTAGTATCTGCCCGAATTTGGGAGGTTCCTTGGGGACATCTCGAAGCGTGAGGCAGTCAAAGCCCTTCTTCTCTGGGAGCCAGTACTGTCTGAAGGTGGAGGACATTTTTAATCTGAAGCTTGGGGAGAATAGAGGATGAGGCGAGATTGCTGGGCTTCTTTGTCCATACGAGTTGAGCGTCTCCCTATATACTCACATTCTGCGACAATCCTTTGGCCCTTCATATCTTGACCTCCGATAGTTCATGTGAATTGAGGATTTGGCGTCTTCAGCGTCTTCGACGTCTTGAGCGTCTTTGGCGAGTTTCTTGTTGCAGGGCCAATGACAAGGTCGATGAAAATGCTCCGCATTGGTGGACCCGCCGGCGTGTTTGGCGTATTTAAGATCTTGGCCCAACCCACAAGGTGGGCCTGTGGGCTGCTTGACTTTCTTTGCTCTATTAAGCCCTGCTGATGAATCCCTTCCCGGGCTGCTCTCGATGACCTCCAGCCTCCAATGTAGGACCTCTCCTGCGGGATAGAAATGACTCTTGGGGGCACCAGTCCCATGTTATTAGCGGCGTAGAGCCCCAGAGTCACCAGGCTTTCGTCCAATATTGAGCAGGCCCAGAGTAACAGACTGGCCTCAAACGCGAGGTGCTGATACTGTCCTATGATGACCGCCCTGGATTTGCGGGAATGATGCCGTGAGAGCTGCGGGGTGAGCATGTAGCTGCAGTCGTCGGCTAAGCATTCTCACAGAGTACCGGCATCCTTTCTCAACACGTGGAGAGATAATTCTTATTTAAGCGCAAGTTAGAAAATAAGAGAATATTATAACATACAGCTTCCCCAATAAACGAGACAGATATGGACCGAGTCAAACCAAGACACGGCGGAAATTGTCACTCTTAAAGCGTGGTGGCCTACAAGCAGCCACCCAATCTCTTCATCAAAACAGGATCGTCTCATCAGGATATTTTCCCACTTACAATAAGCATTCATGATTTCCGTTCCGTCTCGATATTTCTCCATGAAAATATCTCATGGATTTACACATCCCACCGCATGCGTTGTTAATACCGGCCCACAGCTGGACCGAGTCAGGCTCAGTTTCCGCCACGGAGTCGAGCGGAGTCAGAGCCGGATATTAATCCGCATCTTCACAATGACATCCACCATCCAAGGCCATGTCTATTTATTACCACCAATTACCGCCAAGTTCTCATACCAGACACTACACTCCTTCCAAACACACTCACCAAAACGTTTCATCATGCCTCTCCAGACCCATTTCACCCTCAACACCGGAGCCAAGATCCCCGCCGTCGGCTTCGGAACCTGGCAAGCCCCTCCCGGCCAGGTAGAAAAGGCCGTCGAGATCGCGCTCCGGAGCGGCTACAAGCACATCGACTGCGCGGCCATCTACCGCAACGAGGTCGAGGTCGGAGACGGCATCCGCAAGAGCGGCGTGCCTCGGTCCGAGATCTTCATCACGGGCAAGCTGTGGAACACGAAGCATGCTCCGGAGGATGTGGAGAAGGGCCTAGACAAGACGTTGAAGGACCTGGGGACGGATTATCTTGACTTGTTTCTCATGCACTGGCCTGTGTAAGTCTCACAAGGCAGCTTCTGGAGGTCAGCAACTAACTTTAGCAGTGCCTTCAAGTCGGGTGACAACTGGTTCCCCATCGACTCTGATGGCGTTTTTGAGCTGGCGGATATCGACCCAGCTGCAACCTACTCGGCCATGGAGAAGCTTCTTGAGAGCGGCAAAGTCAAGGCCATTGGTGTATCCAACTTTACCCAGCAACGTCTCGACGACCTCCTATCAAAGACAAAGGTCGTCCCCGCCGTGAACCAGATCGAGGCCCACCCCTACCTCCAACAGCCGGCCCTCTTCGACTACTGCAAGTCAAAAGGCATCCAGCTAGCAGCCTACTCACCCCTTGGAAACAACCAAACCGGCGAGGCCCGCACAGTCGACGATCCCCTCGTGGCAGAGCTCGGCTCCAAGCTCGGTTTGGACATCGGACAGGTTCTCTACTCGTGGGGAGTCCAGCGGGGCACTGTGGTTCTGCCCAAGAGTGTTACTCCGAGCAGGATCGAGTCCAACTTGAAGGTTCAGGAGTTGCCGGAGGACGCATTCGCTCAGTTGAATGCTCTGGAGCGGAACAAGCGGTATAACTGGCAGACGAGGTGGGGCTTTGATATCTTCCAGGAGCTGGGTGAGGAGGAGGTCAAGCGGGTGGCGAGGGAGACCGGGCCTGAGAATTTGGAAAAGTTTGGTCAAAAATAGATGGGGGATTCATAGACTACAAAAGACTGTATTATTTAGGCCCAACTATTAGAGACTACGTCAAATTTGGCCAGAGAATGTTTTCATCAACGTCCATGTGAGGCCAGAATGCCTAATTTGTTAGTAAGTGTTTCTTAACAGCAGATCGAATGCTTACCGATGAGTCAAGATCCAACCAGTCGGTAGTATGCCACTCATCAAAGAGATGGCCTTCATCCAGCATCGGCTCGTCCGCCCCTTCAAACCCCTGACCTGGCCCTCCCGGCCTCGCATTGTTCAAGGCCAGAGTGTTCTCTGGCACATCCTCCTGGCCCTCCTGCTGCAGCGCCGCCTCCGTCTGTTGCGGATCCGTCGTCACTATGACCGGTCTAACGCTGGAATAAGTCGCCGCAGTCCGGAACTCCTCCAGGATCACAGCATATCTCCGGCTAGGGGAGTTTGATGCCGTCGCTTGGGCAAGGTGCGTCTGGCATCTTTCAGCCAGCTCGAGGAGTCTCGTCCTGTCTTGTCTTCCTATGGGACGTTTTGCCCGTCGCTGTTGAATCTCCCACACGTACGTTACAACCAGCGCGCAGAATGTGAGGTAGTGAGTCCACCAGAAGGCGTGGAAGAGTGGTCCTTCACCTGCGAGGCGATCTACGGTCTCGAGGACGGTCTTAGCGGCTCCGATACACTCTGTGACCTGGTTCTCGTACGCGTCGGAGGAATTTCCGAGGAGAAAGAGGCGGTTGGCGTGCATGATAGCGTGAGAGTGTGCTAGTTTTAGGACGGTTGCTTGTCTGCGGTAGCTCGGGATGAGCATGGACGGACGGATGGATCCCAGATGTAGGGGGAGGCTTGCGTGCCATTCGTGGACGCGTCGGATCAGCTTGGTGGCGGCGGCGAGGCGTTCATCTTTGGAGATGTCTCTGAGGCTGTAGACTTCTCGGGATATTAATCCGATGATTTGGGCGATCCTAGAACCCGTCGTCAGGAACATTTATCGGACATGAATGTGGGACGGGAGAGGGGAGACGTTGAGTGAGGCAGGCGAGGGAGGGATGAGAACAAAGGATGGAACTCACTTGGCATGGAACAATAGTGCGTCAACATGACAATCCTCGGGATTCTCAACCACGTCACCCGGGCCAACCACCGTCATCTCTTCGTCATTGACACGATCCGGAAAGTCCTGGTCAATATCCTCATCGTGAAAGTGCCGCGGTCGTCCAAACACAACACCAAGGTAATTATCAAGGACATATGCCGTCCAGAAAGTGCGAATACCACATTGCGTGTGAATGTAGTCAGTCGGCGAGATCCTCCGTCTCTTCGAGTTTGCTCGCCGATGCAAACCAAGAGCAGAGATGAGCTGAAGGGCGTTTCCAAAGGTGTACCAACCGCGGTTGAAGCGTGAAGTGGTAAGCAGATACAGCACATGAACTATCCTGGCCTGGGCGGACTCGAGTTTTGGGAAACCGGTTTCTTCGTCTGCAAGTCGAGTGGAGATGGTGTAGAGTTCGTCGCTTGCCCGGAGGGCCTGGGCTTCTTCCTCTGCGGATAGGAAGCCTTTGGATTTTTCCTGGTGTAGCTTGGCGATGGCGAGTGCAACCAGCACGATTGCTGCCTTTGCACGGCCGATGCTGTGCCAAATTGGCTGCTTGTCTTGGAGGTTCTTCTCCATGGTGCTCAGCCAGCCCTCCACAGTCGGCTGATGGAGGATGCGGTATGTCGCAATGCAGACGTCGAAATACAAAGCGAGCAGCTTTCTCCCTTCAGCCGGATCTGGCAACTGGAAAGGCCCTTCATAGCTCCCCTCGGGCAATGGTTTGTCACCAGCCATCATCAACGACTGGTTCTCTGACACGGGCCGGTCCATGGCCGTCAGTCCATTCTTGTTCTGCGCAGACAGCCGCTTCAATGCTCGATGAAGAAACGTAAGACCAGACGTTGGATCAAACACTTGGCCTTGAATCTCGGCCATACTCAACTCCGGAGAAGCCCTAGAAGGCGCGGTGCTTTCGTGCGATCGAGGAAGAGGATACTGACGCGACAGATCCATATCATCCGCTACCTCGGTCGACGGCCGACAGGCCATAGGCATAGAGTCAAGCTCAGAAAGACCTTCTCCAGCTACTACAGTGCTAGTAGAGGAGAACTTGGAGCGGGCGACTGAAGGTGGCGGTGTTGGAGGACGGCCACGGGTATACTTGGCATCGTACAGACACACCCTCCCCTTGGCTACACACTTGGCACAAGGCTGATCGCCCGTGCACCTCGCCTTTCGAGACTTGCAAAAATCACATGCCCTGCTCACTTTGCGGATCTTGCGAAGGTCAGAGCCGTCGTCTCCGGGCCTCAGAAGCTGTGTCTCGTCAGACGATGCCGTGCTGCGTTTCCGCCCCGCGAGCTGCGACGAGGCAGCGGCGGAGGGAGTAGCAGGTGTCTCAATGCCATTGCGGGCATCTCCGGCTGCTAGGTGCAACGGGTAAGATGGTTCGTGCATTGATAGGCGAGGGTGGGTTTGCAGTGGAGGCGTAGGATACAGAAGGATATGGGTGAAGGAGGAGGAGAAGGCGGAAAATGAGACGGAAAAGCAGGGGGCGATAAGGTAAGAGTGGGTCATTGGCCGGGGGTATTGTTATATCGGAGCGGTGGAGCAAACGGGGCAGGCTACCCTGGACACGGAACATGACCGAGGATGCTGGCGCGGCAATTGTGCCCAAGCGAATGTGGGATGATTTGAGGGGAAATATATGATAGTTTTGGAGGTACTTTGTATTTTGTGACGGAGAGGAATCCATGATTTGCTGAAGCTGCGTTTTGGGGGTTGTAACACTAGAGTTGTTTACCTGAACTACAAACATCAATCAAATTATGTTGAGCTCTTGATTTGGAGACTGCAACATAGAGGTAGTATAGAGGACACTAAATTACTGGGTAAGATTTACAAATTAAAGCCTGAGACTACGGTGAATCCTCTTCGGCAGACAAGGTTCATGCCGTGATCAACCTCGTGGGGAAGGGTTGTGGCCTCAGCAATCCCTGCAACTATATCCTACGAATCACGCCATCACGAGCAACGTCTGGATGATCTGGAACATCTGGAGTAAAGCCCAAGTATTGTGATTTTAGCTAGACAGAAGCCATCTATAACCTTATCCAGTCTAAGAAGCCAACCTCCGTCTACCAACCCCAGGCCTTCTAATGCACCCGGCTCTATGAGGCACACAACCTAATTATAGTCTTACAGAGTATACTTGAACAGCGGGCTCTTGTCTCCAAGCTTCATGAGCTGCTCCTCCGTAAACTCATTGTAGATATCCTCCTCCGTGTACTTGGCCTTCTTGGTATTTCCCCACTTGTAGCTCAGCTCCAGCAGCAGCGCCACGAGAACACCCGAAGCACCGAAAGCAAGGGACAAGCCGAAGCCAGTCTCGTATCGAGGCGCCTCCTTATCAAGATACATGTAAGATCCAATGATACCACCAATGTTGCCAACGCAAATGTTGAATGCAACACCGATCGCACGTCTGCTAGCGGGGGCGAGGTTGTTGGCGGCCCAACTGCTGCCGGCGGGCTGGACCGGGTAGATGCCAATGCAGGTGAGGACAAGAGCAAAGTATCCAGGGCCAATGTGGCTGCCTCCCAGCTCTCCCTTGAAGCCCATGACAACAGAGTAGCCAACAGCAATCAAAGCCAGGGGAACGGCAACAAAGGGCATCCGCCAGTGGAAGTGGTCGGAAAGACGGGCGAAGAAGACGGAAGAAATAGCACCAGCGACGTAAGCGGGGACAGTCATCAGCTGGGCGTTTGTGTTTGTGAACCCCATGGCCTTGACGATGGAAGGCAAGGTGAACTTGGTTCCGTACGAGCAGGCCGAGATGCAGAGGAGGATGTACGCCTGCATGTAGAGGCGCCAGTTGGTGAGCACCATCTTCATGTTGTGCCAGTCAAACTTCTTGTCGGTAGTCTCCTGCGCGAAGCGGCCGCCCTGCTTGATGAAGCTCTGCAGCTCGAGGAAGCGAATCTCATCGGGCTCCAGCCAGCGACCAGACAGAGCGGGCGAGTCGATGAGTAGGAAGAAGCAAGCCACGCCGAGAACGACAGTGACGATTCCCTCAAGGATGAAGATCCAGCGCCAGCCCTCGTAGCCGCCGACGCCGTCCATCTGAGCAATACCAGCAGCGAGGAGACCGGAAAAGGCGCCAGATAGAGCAGAGGTACAGTAGAAGTATGCAATGCGAGTCGCCAAATCTCTCGGCATATACCAGAACGTGCAGAGGTAGACGGCACCAGGATAGAAGCCAGCCTCAAACACACCAAGGAGGATCCGCACGGCGAGCAGGCCGCCAAAGTTGTTGACCACGCCGTGCAGCGTCATGATGACGCCCCAGATGGTGACGAGGGCGCCGAGGTAGACGGACGGCCGGGAGAATCTCTTGAGGAGCATGTTGCTGGGGATTTCAAGGAGGATGTACGGGATGAAGAACAGACTGAGGACGATGTTCCATTGGTTGCCGACGAGGTTGAGGTCGTCGGCGAGACCTTCGATCTTGGCGTTGCCGATGTTGGCTCGGTCGAGGTGAGAGATGAGGTAGAGGACTGCGAGCATGGGGACAAGACGAACATCGACCTTTACACTCTGTTAGACTCTGGTCGAGAAAAGGGGTTGATTCGCATACCTTTCGGATAATTCGCTTGCGCTGCTCTGCGGTTGTGTTGTTATAAAACTCGGCATCCTCGGTGCTCAGTCCCAAGACACGGATGTTATCAATCGTGTGGACTTGAGTCGCCTTTTCGGTGTCTCGAGCATCGCGCTCTGACTCCTTGTCGTCAACCATGATGACATCTGGCTTGTCCATCTGGGAATTGCTGGAACTCATTGTGGCAGAAGATGCGGTTCTGAAGGGCAGACGAAGGTTTTTGGCTGCAACTCTCCTGCTTGAGATGGAGGGACTTGTCGTTGTGGTTGATGCCGTTGAAAGGTGAGAAGAGCAGGGACCATAATATATGATGGCGTCCTCTCGAAGAATTCGACCATTAGACTAGCTGGCCCTTGGAGTCCCCGTGCTCACCCGAACCCTTGTCGTTCGAGGGTCGAATCTTGGCCAGGAAACCGCCGGATTACCCCATACCCCGCGCCAAATGAATCTGGGGAACCGGACATTGGAGAAGTGTCGGATTTAAATCCGTCAACCCATGCTCCACTGTCTGTTGCTTGCCATTGGCCTGTTGGATCGACATGGCTGATCTTGAACCCAAACAAGGATCGTGGCCGATGTAGGCGAGTCAAACATGTCACTTGACTGCCATATCCGCCCCCTTTGTCCGTCATAGTCGGCTCTGCCACCGGTAGTTGCCAGCCGGATTAGGAGGATGTTTATCCGGCTCCAGAACCCGTGAGATTTATCCGCCGAGCGTCATCTTCAACAGCCTCAAGCGGATCGTCGGGCAAGTCTCAACAATAATACACTTTCATCTGAAAAGGATGGCTTCCATTTAAAGACATAACCGCTTGTCCATCCTTTTCGCTACTAGCATCATTCGCTCATTGACATTCATCATGCCTGCCTCAGTCTACGTCCCCAGCCCGCTCGAGAACCTCCCCAGCGAGGCGGGCAATCTCTCAGATTTCCAGGCGACCGTGCCGCAATCGACAGGAGATGACTCTACCCTTCGCACAGTGGATGATCTGATTCGACGGAGAGCCGCATCATATCCACAGGACCATGCAGTCTCTTACCCTTCCTCCGAGACCAACTATGTCGACTACAATCTGCAGCAGTTGGACGTCTTTGCATGGAGAGTCGCCAAGCACTATGAGGCCAAGCTCCCGGTGAGGAGTACGTCGGCGGAGAAGCCTGCTGTGGTGGGCATGCTTGGGCCGTCGAATCTGGAGTACCTCATTACCAAGCTGGCGTTGAGCAAGCTTGGCCACACAGCCTTGTTACTGTCGACGAGGATTCCCAAGGTGGCGATTGAGTCTTTGGTCAATGCTACCGGTGCTACGGCAATTGTTGCTGATGGCAGGTACTTGGACCTGGCGGTAGAGGTTCAGCAGGCCATCCCTTCTCTGCAGTGCTTAGAGATTGCGGGTCGAGATACTTTTGAGTATGCTATCGAAGCACATGGCGATACTCGGTTGACGTCTGCGTTGGATGGCGATGTCGAGACACAGAACATTGCCTTCATCATTCACTCAAGTGGTAAGCTGCCACGAAGAATAGACTAAACAGCCATAGCTAACAGTCTAGGCTCAACTGGCCTCCCCAAGCCCATCTACCAGACCCAAAAGTCCTGCCTAGCAAACTACGCCATCAGCATGGACATGAAGTCCTTCATCACCCTCCCGCTCTTTCACAACCACGGCATCTGCAACCTCTTCCGCGCCGTCCACTCCCGCAAGCCCATCCATCTATATAACGCGGACCTCCCTCTGACAAAAGAGCACTTGATGAACATTATGCGAGAGCACAAGTTTGAGATCTTTTATGGCGTTCCTTATGCTCTTAAGCTGCTCTCGGAGACGGACGAGGGTATCCGCTTGTTGCGGGATCTCAAGGTTGTCATGTATGGTGGCTCTGCTTGTCCGGATGACCTTGGTAACGTCCTTGTGGACAATGGAGTTAACCTCGTGGGCCATTACGGCGCGTAAGTTGCTCTACAAGGTTGTTATTGATTGCCTGCTGACTTGTTCTTAGCACCGAGGTCGGTCAACTGATGACGTCTTTCCGACCTGAAGGCGACAAGGCTTGGAACTATGTCCGGGAAAACGAAAAGATTGCCCCGTATCTGAAATGGGTTCCTAGAGGACCCAACCTGTATGAGTGCTGTGTCACAGACGGGTGGCCATCAAAGGTGCAGTCCAACCAGCCGGATAATTCCTACGCGACCAAGGATCTCTTTGAGCCACATCCTACCATCCCTCGGGCGTGGAAGTACATTGCCCGTATTGACGATACCATCGTCTTGGTCAATGGAGAAAAGTTCAACCCTGTCGCAATGGAGGGATCGATCCGTTCAAACAAGAACGTCACAGAAGCTGTTGTCTTTGGAGCCGGCCGGCCATACCTGGGTATTCTCATTGTCCCCTCCCCGATTTGGAATTCCAAATCCCAGGAAGAAATCCTCGAGGCCGTCTGGCCAGTTGTTGAATCGGCGAATCTATCAGCAGACGCCTTTGCTCGAATCTCCAAAGGCATGATTCGACTGCTGCCCGCAGACTGCGATTATCCCCGGACCGACAAAGGGAGCGTCATCCGACAAGCCTTTTACAAGAAGTTCCAGGAGCAGATCGACGAGGCATACGACACCGAGGACATCAAGGCTGCTGATCTGAAGAAGCTGGATCTTTCGGAACTGCAAGAGTTTATTCGCGACCTCATTGGCCGGACGTTGACGACCAAGGCTCCCGTCAACAACGACACGGACTTTTTCACCATGGGTCTTGACTCTCTGCAAGCTATCCAGATGAGGACCGAGATTTTAAAGACGGTTGACATTGGTGATGGGAAGCTTGGCCAGAATGCGGTCTTTGAGCATCCTTCTATCGACAAGCTCAGCCAGTTCCTTTTTGGTCTTCGGTGTGGCGATTCATCTGCCCAGGCTATCTCGGTTGAAGAGGAGATGAAGGAGCTGGTGGAAAAGTACGAGACACTGGCTCTGTCTTCTGCCAAGTCATCAGTTGTATGTGCAGCGATCCCATATCAAGTATTTTGCTAACATCTCCAGGTCGTCACTGGAGCCACGGGTTCGCTCGGTGCTCACGTCGTGGCCAAGCTCACTGAAAAAGACTCCATTTCTCAAGTATACTGCCTCGTTCGAGCTGGTACCGAATCAGCAGCCTCTGAACGAGTCAAAGAGTCCATGATCCAACGACGAATCTACCACACTCTCCCGCTGGCCTCACGACGAAAGATCGTGGCCCTTCCGTCAAACCTGGCAGATGCCCAACTTGGACTTTCAGAGTCAACGTACGCGGACGTCGTCAAGGGCCTTGGTGCGGTGATTCACTGCGCATGGTCCGTCAACTTCAACATGCGACTGTCTAGTTTCGAAAAGGACAACATCGCAGGAGTCTCTCATCTCATCAACCTATGCCAGTCCTCAAACCCACCTGCCTCCATGAACTTTTGCTCTTCCGTGAGTACTTGCTCTCAGGCTACGACTATTCCAGTCCCCGAGTCGCTTCCACCCTTCCAGTGGGCTCAAGGGATGGGTTACGCGCAGTCCAAGTCTGTGTCTGAACACCTGTGTGCCAAAGCAGCGGCTCAAGGGCTCGTTTCTCGCGTTCTGCGAGTTGGTCAAATCGTGGGCGATACGAAGCACGGTGTCTGGAACGCACAAGAAGCTGTCCCGATGATGATGCAGACGGCTGTCACCATTGGCGCCTTGCCCAGACTCAAGGAGACGCCGTCTTGGCTACCGGTGGATGTTGTCGCTCAGACAGTGGTTGACATTTCACTGTCCAGCGCGGGAAGCATCTTTGCCAACGTTGCCAACCCAAAGATGTTTGACTGGACAAAAGACCTTCTTCCTGCCTTGAGAGCTGCTGGTCTAAGCTTTGACGAACTCGAGCCGAAGGAGTGGGTGCAACTACTGCGGACTTCAAACCCTGACCCAAAGGTCAATCCTCCAATCAAACTCGTCGAGTTCTTCGCGTCCAAGTACGACAAGACAGAGTTTAGCCCCTCGAAGCCATTTGCGACAGAGAACGCTTGTCGGTTCTCACCGGCTCAGGCAAAAGCTCCGGTGCTTGGGCAGGACCTTGTTGACAAGTTTGTGGGATATTTCATGAGCACTTCCTGGAAGGCTTCAGAAGATGGGGCACCAAAAACGACGGTGATTGTTGCTGGTCCCTGTGGCTCCGGAAAGTCAACTGTGGGAACTGCCATCTCTGATCTTTTGAGTGTACCCTTCATTGAAGGCGATACTCTGCATAGTCGATCTGCAGTCGAGATGATGAAGTCCAACACTGCTCTTGGTGACAAGGAGAGATCAGGCTGGCTGAAGAGGATTTGCCGCCGAGCATCCGAGACTCTGTTCGAACTCGAGTACAATTCGGTGGTGGCCACCTGCTCGGCTCTAACGAGGGACCTTCGGTCAACTATCCGCAGGGATCTGGCAAGCCAAGGGGTCAAGGTTGTGTTTGTAGATTTGCAGGCGGATGTTGATGTGCTGAGGCAGAGACTGGAGGGCCGAACAGGGCATTACATGGGCGCGGCCATGGCCGATGGGCAAGTCCAGCTTTATGAGAAGCCGGCGCTCGAAGAGGTAGATGTGTTCCCGGTTGATTCTGGGGCCGACAAGTCGGACGTTTTGGACGAGGTAACGTGGTTCTTGAAAGGGCTGGGTCAGGTTTAAATCTTGTATTTCCAAGGTGTAGAGGGATCTCCATTGCTATAAACATAATCAAGCAAAGGATTTAGGAAAACAGAAATTCAATACCGAGAAGAAAGATCACGGCTGTCTTCACGTGCATATGTAGTGCAACCATGTAGGTCCGCCGCAGAAGAGTTACTTGTCTTGGCCTCCCCTTACTGTTCTATATATTTGTTAAATAACTCCCGCAACAGCCCGGCACTCTTCTTGGGATGCCTCTTTTGGTCATTCTCAAAATCAACATATGTCACCCCGAACCGGACCTTGTAACCGTCGCACCACTCAAAGTTGTCCAAGAAACTCCATGCCATAAACATCATGATGTTTACGCCATCTTGATTCCGCGCCTGAACCAGCTGCTCAAGATGGTCCTTGTAAAAGTCACAGCGGAATTGGTCATTGATGGCCTCTTGGACGCTGAGATCGCTTTCTCCCTTGATACTGGTGCCGTTCTCTGCCACATAGATCTTGGCATGGTATCTGTCGTGAATGAAGTTTAGAAGCTTGCGGAAGCCCTTGGCGCTAGGGCGCAGCCATGGACTGTCCGTCTCTGGGCCGATTGGCTTGCCGTCCTTATTGACCTGAAGCACCTCAACATTGCCAACAGTGTCGTCCAGGGGGGCAGGGGAGTCTTTGTGTTTGGCGAATACGGAGGTGTAGTAGTCAAATCCGAAAAAGTCGTTGCTCCCCTTGACGAGAGCGACTTCGTCCTCGGTCCAAGTCGGAAGCCGATCCCCAAGCTGCTCCCTCATGCTGGATGGGTACTCTCCAAGATAGAGAGGATCAGCAAACCATTGGAGATTGAATTCGCGGAACCGGACACTGGCCTCATGATCCTTATCGTCAGAGCCATCCCAGGGGAATGCCCAAGATGCTGGCGGCATTGTCAGTCTCAGTCAGTGCTCAGTGCAGGCTGTTTTTGTACTCACCATTCAAGACAATACCGATCTCTCCATGGTATCGAGGCTTGAACTCCTCCCTGTAGATCTTTGCCGCAGTGCCATGTGCCAGCAAGAAGCTGTGGGCTACAGTCCAGCATTCTCGACTGCTATCGCCCTCCTTTGACTTGGTGCGATCACTTGACCTTCCCGGGGCAAAGAATCCCGTATTATAGCCAAGAACCGACACAACCATGGGCTCCGTAAAGGTCATCCAGGTCTTGACCGTCGGACTGAGAGCGGTGAACAAGACTCGGGCAAAGTTGCCGAAATCGGCCACAAACTCGGTCTTGTTCAGTGGCCCGCCGTACCTGTCATGAAGGCCCTGAGGCAGGTCCCATTGATACAGGGTTACGATTGGCTCGATCCCAGCGGCGGCTAGATCTTTGGCAAACTTGACGTAATACTCCAGGCCGCGCTCATTGACCGGGTCGTTTCTCCCACCGAGGGGAATCACTCTCGACCTTGTCATCAAGTCAGTAGACGGAGCGTGATAGAGAGGAGACTTGATCATACCAAGAGACAGAGAATCGATAAGCCTTGGCTCCATACGACTTGAGGAGCTCAATGTCCTCTGCTGTGCGGTGATACGTATTGCACGCGACCTCTCCGGAAGAGCCATCGCCAATTCGTCCCGGCTCACGGCAGAAGGTATCCCAGATTGACGGTGCTCGACCGTCGGTAGCAACGGCTCCTTCAACCTGGTAGCTGGCGGTGCCAAAGCCCCACACGAAATCCTTGGGAAGCGACATGAGAGAATTTGGTGTGATGATAGTAGGCAGAGAGATGCGTAGCTGCGCGCGCTGCCGTATAATCCGAGGATAATCTCACTCCCACGGCCCCCTTGCTATTTGTCCTTATATACCTGGCATTCCGGCGGGAACCCCAGCGCTGCGTTCGTCCGAGCTCATGTCCGGTAAGGCTTGTTTAGGATCCTCCGCTGCTGGGACTTACTAGAGAGCAGTTGTCTGCCCGAAACTCACGCGCGGAAAGTCCTATTTGGGCGAACTCAGGACCGGCAGTTTCTCAAACCAGTGGCTGCTGGCGGGGATGGACACGGGTGGCGACGATCGAGAAGCTAAAAGCTCCGGCGGAGAAGAATGGGCCGGGGCATCGGAAAAGGGAACGGGTTCCGTGTGAAGGTCGCTGATTGGCCAGAGCAGCCCCACAATAGGGGCCAAGCTCGCCGTTACTAAAACGGCTTATAGCCCCTTCTTTATTATAGGAATAAGGCTCATTCAATCACCTCTTTATATGCTTAGTTAGCTAGGCGCCGTAACTTTATAGTTATGAGCCCGGGTAGATTCGTTCTAGTAACTTCTACNTATAGCCCCTTCTTTATTATAGGAATAAGGCTCATTCAATCACCTCTTTATATGCTTAGTTAGCTAGGCGCCGTAACTTTATAGTTATGAGCCCGGGTAGATTCGTTCTAGTAACTTCTACTACGCTTAAGTATAGTATAAACCCTATTAATACTCAATATAACTATTATATACTTAAATCTAATAACGAGAGTATATAAATAGCGTTATAAAAGCTCTAAAAGCCCTTAGTAGCTAATAATAATTAACTAGCGATAGCTAGTAGTAACTAAAGCGGTAAGTAAGTACTTATAGCT
>JAVIXY010000106.1:0-127554 GCA_033030565.1 Fusarium nematophilum
AAAAAGAGAGCAGGCACCTTACGACAGCTAAGGGGATAAGGAGTTGCTTAGTTTGTGATCCTGGACTTGGCACATCATCATGGCGCCCGCCGTTCTTGGAATAGGGAGTTGCGAATGCCACTCCTCGCGACTAAAGCGAGGATGCCATCAAGATTGAAGCTGTTGTGGGGTAGAAATATCGGTATTGAGAAACCCTAAACTTTTTCTTCAATGAATATATTAAAGGACTTGTGCCACACCAGGCCCGACGGTATACGCTTTCTGTTCTGCAAGTGTTGTTGTTGTTGTGGCTCGCTAACATTTGTGACTGATGACCTCAGGCCGAGGTCAAGCATGACGAGATGTGGTTTGCTGTTTGACACCGGGTGGGTGACGTAGAACGCCAGGGATAGCACTGTATAGTAGGCATATAGGTCGGCCGACTCGGCAAAGAAACACTCTGGCGATGTGATCTTGCCACCGGCAATGGGTGACATTGTAACGTAGACCTCCTCGTCTGAAGTGGGTGGTAGCGTTTCCGACTTTGGATGCCGACCTTGGGGCGTGAGAAGTAAGTGGTTTGTGAATGAGGAGGGTGTGTGTTTGAAAGCCGGAGTGAAATTCAATAGCAGGTGATGGATGACAAAAAGCTGATGGGATAAGTGCGCATATCCATGAGGCTCAAATCTGGTAGTAGATGACGAGAGAGCTTAGGTGATAATTGACAGAAATAGGAAATATTTCTTCCCCTCTTTCCGTCCCAAATGTGGAGGGTCCCTACACCCGAGTGGAGAGTCAGTAACTTCGGGTTCCGAAACGTCCCGTTGATGCGAGATTGCCACCAGTTCTTAACCCCAATCACTTGGTTGATGCGTGAGCAAAGTCATCGTACACATGGCTCTATGTTGCGGTTACATGAGGTAGCAGTTCCAAAGAGCCACTTGCCTTTCGTATCTCTCATGATGTATCGCCGATCCAGCTGATATTGCAAAATGCGATAAGGTTGCTTGATACGATCACGTCGAGTTACACTTGTTCGCGAGCGACTGGGGAATTGTTTACGGACTCGTGAAAATGGAAATTTATGGAAGGGTGAATCACGTGGTAGATACAGAACAATTCCATGACGAATCATGAGCTTTAGATCCAGCGCCGAGGGCAGCATGACGCATGAGCCTAGCAACATACAAATATCTAATATCTAGTATCCACAGCCTCTTCGCAGTCCCGGCGGATCAGGTCGGCGTGAGCCTGGCTTCTCGCAGTTACTTGTACATCGAAGGGCGCCGCATTCTTGGTGATCTGCGGAATGGTCATGGTGTCGATAGGTTTCCCGGGAATCTGCTCAAAGTCGAAACAATAGAGGATGCGCGCGATGGCGATCCACACATTCATCTCACCCACTTTCCACCCCACGCAGACTCGACGCCCTGTAGGTTGATTGTTGTCAGCGGTGTCGTCACAGAAGAGCCGGAAGAAGCATTCATCCATGCTTACCTGGCCCAAACCCCCAGTGTCCCTTCAAGGCGTTCTCTTCCTCCCCGTTGAGGAATCGTTCAGGCCAGAATCGTTCCGGGTCCTCATACTCCTCGGGGCTGAGCGCAATGGCCCACGCATTCCAGGTGAAAACTGTCCCCGCGGGAAACTTGTAGCCTTCATATTCGTCATCCTTGGTTAACATGGTCGGCGCTCCAATCTCGGCGATGTTGGGCCTCCACCGAAAACCCTCCTTGACGACCGCCGAGATGTACCTTAGCTTAGGGCGATCCTCCCATTGCGGCAGCCTTTCGGCATTGTGGCCACACACCGCGTCCAGCTCTGCGCGTGCCCTTGCAACCCAATCAGGGTATGTCGCGGCACCGGCGATGATCTGCCCAATTGTTACCCGAGATGTGTCGCTTCCCGCTTCCATCAGGGTACCGAAGACGAAAAGCTTCTGGGTATCGTCCATCTTCTTCACTTCCTCAGTCTCAAGGAAGTCCGTGGCAAAGCAGCGCCGCTGAGTGCCTTCCTTTTTCTTCCTCTCAAGACGATCTATCTCTCGCTGGTAGACCCTGTTTGTATTGGACGTTGAGCTCAGCATCATGGCGTTGACGTTCGACTTACTTGACTGTCTTGTGGAAGATGGCTTCGCCTCGTGGACGCCACCACTGTAGGATTTTTGGGAGCCTCTCAAGCACGGGAAATCCGTCGACTAGGTTTTTTCCGGGTTGCTGGTTCTCCAAGAACTGCTCGATGGTCTCGAATAGCTCAACGACATCAGGGTCATCCAGTAGAGACCGCCTGCCAAAGACAACACTCATAATGACCGAATTTGCGTATCGGCCGTTTGCAGCCCACCATCTATCCGGAGTTTCTAGATACTCCCAGATCAGGGCCTTGGACTCAAGGTCCTGGAACGGCATGAAAACATCCAGGGCCCTGGCACTGAGAATCTGGTGCATGATCTTCCTGAGCATCCTCCACCGCTGGTTATACGGCATCAGGACTATACGCGAGTCTCTGGACATGATTCCTTGGGTCATAGGGAAAGGTGGGCGGGAGCTGTAGAGGGCGGCACGACGCTCCAGCAGATCCGTGACAACTCGAGAAGAGTTGAGAAAAACCCAAGTGCTGCCTCCAAATTTGCAAGTGAACCTAAAGAATAGGCATTAGTAGGATTCGCTAAAACTTCCATGTTCCTGAGCACGCCGCTAGGGGAATAGAGCAACGATAACCTCGAAAGCGAAGTGGGAACATACATTTCCCCGTATTTTTCTGCCAGGCCTTTAGCCCATGGACCTTGCTGTACGGCAGGAACCTGGAACGTATTGCCAAAAAATGGCAGACCAGGGACCTGAGCTGGCAGCTTGTACTTCCTTCTCTGCAGTGAAGCCTTGAGAAGCCATCCACCGATGATGACGAGTACCGTTGTTGAAGCTGCAAGGAGGACATGTCGGTCTTCAGCCATTTTGCTTTGATCAACCGTAGAGTAAAAAATTGAGTTGGGGGATACTAGCAAGCAGCTAGCCACTGTTTATGAAAGTGACGGGCTGTGTATAAGTTGTGAAGAATGTGGGGGTCTGGGCTGTCTTCGTTTCGTACCATCTTTGCTTCCTGTTCTAGGACCGGCATCATGTACTGTCATATCCCAGCCAATGTAAGCATTCGGTAGTAATGTCCAGGTATGGTTAGTGCAGATGCCATTGCTTTCGGCCGAAGCTGGACAACGACAGGGCCGAACAGGGTCTGCTCGGCTTGTTCTTGTGGGGGTTGGTGTATACCACAATAAGAATGCACACCCCTGCCACCGCCAACTTCAACAGTATCTTCCCAGTTGGGTTGGAGATGACTAGTCGAGTGCCGGCGGGTGTGCATGATGGTTGACAACCGGACATTGATGGTATGGGATCAAGATGATTGGGCGATAAGTTGCGACCGTTCACTTGCTTGCCAATTGGTGAGTGCTCCAGCATGATGAAGAGTTGATTTAGGAAGTGGTCGCTCAATTATTCCGAAGACAGATTTTTAAACCCGTATAGGATGTTGTTGCTCGGCGAAGGTGACAATTCCGTTCAAATTGGTGACTCCATAGATTGCATCGAGTGACTTCAGTTGCCAGGCAGCGTCGCCTGCTCCTGGCCTCCGACTCTCCCATCAACTTGCCAAGCGGCCATTTTATCACATCCTAGTATGCTACTTCTCTGAACAGTGTATTAGCAATTTCTGGCCTGTTGATGTTATCCCAATGAGACTGTCGTCTCACCTAGTTCCCAGAGCTATGATGAGAGCCACGATAAGATCCAAAAACCGAGTAAGAATCATAAGATCCCAATAAAGAACCGGGAGTCGGATGTTGACCGCAATCCCCACTGAGGGGAGCCGAGTTGAGACTTCAAGGCAGCCTCACGATCGGCCCCCATCTGCAGCAGTAGCTTGACCGTAGACCTGTGGCCACCCTGGGCGGCGAACGACAGCGGCGTCATGCCGTCCTTGTCTCTTGCATCAATGTATGAACCATTATGAAGCAGTAAACTAACAACAGCCTCATGGCCGTAGCCAGCAGCAAACGACAAAGGCGTTCGTCCCTCGAAATGACCTTTGGCTGTCGAGCGGGGATTGGCGCCATTCTCCAGCAGCAGCCGAACCATGGCCTCACGACCGGACTCGGCGGCTATGGAGAGCGGCGTCTGGCCTTCAAACACTCCTCTTCCTTCAGACTCAAGGTCAGCGCCTTTCTCAAGCAGAAGCGTGGTGACGCCCTCATCCTGGGACATCGCTAGAGCCGTCCGGCTGGCTCTTCCGTGGGAATCGAGACAGGCCCCCTTCTCGAGTAGCTTTGCACAGACCCCCCTGGCCCCATCCATGGCAGCCTTTTGTAACGGTGTCCAGTCATGCTCACCCTCAGACTCCAGATCAGCGCCTCGGTCGGCCAAGAGACTGACGATTGTTTCCTGCCTTCCGACTACAGCCCACCAAAGGGCTGATCGGCTGTTTGTGTCTTTTAGCTCCATATCAGCCCCATTGTCGAGGAGCAAGTTGACGACGTCCGCGTGTCCATTCTGGGTAGCATACGACAGCGGTGTGCGGCCGTGGCTGTCTCTCAAGTCTACACTCTCTTGGCGTCGAATGATCTCATTTGCTGTCCCCTTGACCCCAAAGTAGGCTGCCAAGTGTAGCCCCGTTATGTTTTTTGGCGGCTTTTGGCTGTAGCCGGGGTCCGTAGAGTATCGCCTCTTAGCCATCAGTGCTTGGCTCGATAACTCGGCTTTTGCGTCGGAGTCGAGAAAGGCAATGACCCGGAGCAATGTCCGATTGTCGCGGGCCTCGCGGGCATGAGCCCCCCAGTAGTGAGCAGAGTAATCATAGAACGGGTTCAATCTCATCCGGTCTTCGAAATCCCTATCAGTCGGGCAAAATCCATTCCCAAAGACGTCGAATGACAAGTAGGTAACGCAGGTGGTTGTGATACTATCCTCTGCGTCGGGAAACCATTTCCCTCGGTTCTTGTCAAAGTATTGTTGGGTCGTGTAGTGCACTAGTCGGATGATATCGCTTTGTTTGTCAATCGTAACCAGCCCAACGCATGTCATTTCGATATCTTCATCCTCTGGCAGCGCCTCTTTGTCAAGCTTTGAAGTATCAACTTCTACAGCCAGAGCATGCCGAAGCTCTACCGTAGTGAGCGACCTCTTTGCGCAGGTGACCCATGAAAGGATCTGCTTAGCAAGGTGCTGGTGATCTGGCACCTGGTTCTCGATTCTCTCCATGGCAGTTTCGTATGCGAGGTCATACGCATTCGATCCGGTTGGTAGCTTTGCGATGGTGGTACGAACTGCTTTGACCGACGTCTTTCCGACAAGGGATTCGAGATGAAGCTGGGCGAGGAGAAACCTAGGCACATTAGCATCCTATTTGCTATTGCCAGAGACTACACTCACATCCCGCCGACCGAACTGACTATTCCCTGTATAACCTCCTCCTGGAGGTCTGGGCTGCGACGGACGGAAGCTGGCAGCCGCGACAAGTGGCTCTGGACATATCTCCGCACATCCTCATCTGTAGCACGGATTTCTAGGGAAATACTGTCCTTGAACCACTTCGTGACATCTGGTGTAGATCTCGAAGTCGCAAAAACGTTGACATGAAGCTTGAGGACCTCTTCTAGCAACCTCGCACGACTATCGTCATGCGTATGACATTCATCCAGAGCATCAATGATAATAAAGACCCTTGAGTAGAGCTTAACCGTAGATTGGAGGGTTCTGGAGATTTCGTCCAACGATGGTCGAGAATACTTGTGCTTGTGCTTGTCGTGAAGTGACACCACAGCCTCCGGACAACGTGGCAAGCTCTGAGCTAGCTGCTTCAGAAGGCTGGATAGAAGTTGTTTCGCTGTCTGCTCTTTGCGAAGCCGAAAGTTGCAATAAATGTAGCCAATGCCGACGCTCCTATCATCCCGGAACGCTGTTTCCAAGTGATCAACCACAATCGAGGTCAAGATCGTCTTGCCAGCGCCCGGAATACCGCGGCAGAACAGAGTTTGGCCGTGGGTGCTTTGCCAAGTGCAAAACTCTGGCGTTTCCAGGAGCCATTGGCCGGTTCCAGGCTGTTGTCTTCCGAGATAGTCGCTGTGCTGAAGACCGTAGTTAACAGGCGTCAACCAGTCTAGAATATCTTTAGCTTCCCGCGTCTGCTGATGTCGGATGATTGTGTCAGCTTTCCGGGACGTAGCTGCAACCTCTTCACGTAGGCCTGCCACTCTATTAGTTGCCAGCTAGGTAACTCAGCGGATGATCCGGATGTTTCCAATATGAATCAGACTCACCACAGATGATTTCGTTGATTCTCCTCTCAGCTTCAACTTGAGTTGGCGCAATTCGACGGAGGAGATCTTTGGCATACGCCGCTGCTGTCATGGCCGCATACCCTTGCCAGTCTTTGTTCTTGTGTGAATCGGAGTAGTCGCAGATGCCACGAATAACGAGGCAAGGAAATTGGTTCACCAAGCCGGCCGCTTCCATTTCAAAGCAGAGAACACCTTTGTCCCTTGCGAGCGTATCCCGTATCAACGCGTCCTTCATCAACGTATTTGCCGATGCGATTAGACCATGGTGGATGGAAGGGTTGTCCTCATCTTCAGTCCGTTCGGCTCGCGCGACCAGGGTCGTTGGGTCATTGCCACAAGTCATCGCACAGCTAGATTCGCCACCTGGCGGATGAACCACCCCGGGCTGATACAATCTATCAGTAGCCGGTTCCGGTCGGCTGTATTTCTTGCGCAATCGCGGCTTCTTATCCAGTACCGCGTTGATGGATTCTTCAAGGACATGTCCGTCGACCTCGTACTGCGCCATGAGACCGTTCACAGCTGTTCGCAGAATCGAAGGCGGCTGATTTAAAAACCCGGTCTCTTGGAAAGTTTGGCCTTGAATAGCCTTTCCATAGTCATACTGGAATACGCCACCCTTTCCCTTGTCAGCGACGCTCACCACAACGTCCCCGAGGCGGATATCATGCTTGCGGCTTGGTGCACCACCGCCGATGCCGACCATCAAGCCGATCCGGACATTGGGAAAACTGCGTAGCATATCTTTGGCGACGCTGGCGGCGGACACTATGCCGTACTCTCCAAAAGGAAGGACAGCAATAACGATATTGTGTTTTCCGATTCTTCCCAGTGTGTAGTCATTGTTGTCATTTGCGCCCACAGATGCAGGCCCATCGTGCCTTTCGTCGAGAAAGGCTTGCGCAGCAACATACTCAGTTGAAATAGCGCAAACCCATCCAACGGTATAGTCATGAGGGTTGGACATAGTCGTGAGTGATTTCCTGTAGTCTTTGCGACGGGCACGAAGGGTCTGTGTTGATCTGGCGAGGATCGAGTTCAGCTATGGGCACAGCCTGATTCACCAACAGTACGGGCATGATTGCTCTGATTCGTCCCAACCCAAGTAACGAGACAACCCCGCCTTTTGGGCAGCAATGTTTTAGCCCAAAAGCTGGGCGAGAAATATGAGGGTTGGAAAAAGCCAGCGGCAAAGCCTTGTCCTGCCAGCCACGTCAAGTGGTTCGGGACTCCATTTCCAGGCCTTGGTATTAGAGGCATGTCGGAATACTTTTGGATGACTGTGTTTATCTTTCCATTGATGGTCTAGGACTCGGCTAAATAGCTGTCTAGCCGCGTTTTATTCCTTTCGAGCACACCTAAGATCCGCCCAGCGGCATATTCGGTGTGAAAGATGCAGGATGCCTCTGGGTAATCCTTTGAATCAAACATCAGCGGCTGGTAAAAAGATTTGTCTGTTCCCATTAATTGCCCAGGCTGTTCATCCGGGATACTTAAACATTCGTCAATGTCGGGATTTACCTAGTCCATCACCTCAGGGCATTCAACACGGAGATTTACTCTCCATACTCCAGATTCCGAACAGAAAGGCTTTAAATTACTTGTGACACGATCAAAGGTTGGTCCCGATGAGCTCGGGGAAGTGAGCCTTGACTGACTCGTGGAAAACAGGTCCCAGTCTCTGCGATCTATCGCAATGCTGCGTCGTGCGATGCAGTAGCGGATCAGCTCGTGCCTGAAGGGACAGGAGACATTATGGTTGAAATAAATTGGGAAAAGATGTGATCGACACTGGCTTATGCGGATTCAGTAAGAACTTGAGCCTCGGACGCCCGGACGTATTAATCCTTAAACAGGGCCCGCCATCCTTCTTTATATCCAAGCCCAAATTAGATGGTGTATCATCAATATAACCAATTAGGAACTGCCGAAAGAGTTCTTGCCAAAACAATGGCATGACCGTGAGATAAAGGTCTCGGACAATACGAGAACCCTCACGATGCTGTGACTCTACCAGTTCTTCCGTCATTGGGCCGAAATTCCGTGGAATCCGCATTTAATAATAACCCCGAACTCCGTATAATAAGAGCGAATCCCCACTATAACCCAAGCTGATCAATGCGCGAGAGCTACTGTGGTATGATAACGTTAATATTTCATGATTCATAAGCTGGTCAAAGATTCCGCCGGCTCAATACGTTTCCGTCCCAAATTAGTCATAGGGGAGCTCGAGATAACGTTAAGAGAGAATTTAGACTTGCATAAGTGATTTCGGCGAGACGGAAGTCAAGCGTGGGATACAACCTCAAAGTCTTCTGCAGATTCAAGTTGTTCGTCAGGCCAGCTCAACTCATACATCTCACTATCAACATGGCTCCAAAGTCCATCCTTCTTTTTGGCGCAACCGGCTATATCGGCGGCGCGTTTTTGTCTCATCTCCTAAACAAACTCGGCTCCACATTGGCTGAGCATTTCCAGATAACGTTTGCCAGCCGTTCACCTGAGAAGGCTGAAAGGATCCGAGACTTGATCCCGGGAAGTAGTGTAATTACACTGAGTCTTCAAGACCCCTCTGGAATTGAGAAAGAATCGCAGAAATACGATATTGTCGTCGAAAGCGTATGTATCTCGACCTGACGATGAAGGTAGACACAAGCGAACCAGAATCTAACATGCCATGTCCAGGCTGCCGATGAATTGAAGGCAACAGAGGCACTTTTGCGTGGGATGAGACAAAGGCAGGCCACTACTGGCGTAACTCCAATCCTGTATCGCGTGGTACGTCCCGTCACTCAATCTTTCAGGCTAGACACTAACGGTCTTGGAAGTCTGGCGCTGGTATGTGACATCTCCATCTTTTTTGAAAAGCGCTGCTTGACAATCGATAACTAGGTTTTCTCCTAGAGGACTTGGGTGGTCGCGCTACAACCCACGTCGTGTCGGACACAGAGTCAGACAAGATCAATGGCCTCCCTCTAGACATACTCCGTAAAGGGCCCTTCATCACCATCTAGGTAGATTGGCTAATTCCTCAAGACCGAGACATCGATGACGCGATTGTACAGGCGGATGTGGCAGGTCACGTTCGTTCCTATATTCTAGTCCCATCAGTCGTTTTTGGTAAACCAATGGGTCCGCTCCATGAGTCGGGTCTGGCAAATTCTTCTGCAATGGCGACCAACGGCATTACACATGCTGCAGTTGACCGCGGGGCCGTAGGACAAGTCGGCCCAGGCGAGAATCTCTGGTCTGTTTGCCACGTTGATGACGGTAGGCGTTGATGAGCACCAGTGCGTCACCGATTTCTGACATGTCACTTTAGTCGCCTCTCTACTCCTTGAGATTGTGGAGAATCCACCGTCGACTCATGGGAGAGACGGATTCTATATGGTTGAGAACGGGAGTCTGCCAGTACATCGAGCCTTCCACCTTGCTGCCAAGGCGTTGTACTCCGAGGGTCTCGTAGACACCGACACGACCACCCAGCTTACTACAGAAGAATTGACACACTATATGGTAAGATAGATATACGAAACTCCAAAACTGAACAAGCTGTCGGAAGCTCACTCACCTCTAGGCGCCCTGGATGGGCTGGAATCTTGTTTGTCGAGCTGATAAAGGCAAACACCTGGGCTGGAAGCCTCATCATGGTGTAGCGGAGTTCGAGCGCTTTCTGGTCGAGGAGGTTGTACGTTTGGCCAAGTTAGTCCCGGCCAAGATCTAGATGCTTGTTTTCCAGTGTCAGACAGCCGGCTCAACCTCCTCCAAGTTCGACCGCACGAGCCTTTTCTACCCTTTCCAGCCTTAGGTTTTACACAGGGGGTCGCTCAGAGATGCTAAAGAGGCAATGCATGTGAGCTAAGCTGTGAAATGCACACTAAGAATCCTTGTATAAATCATAAAGCACTCCGATTCTAACGATTTATTGACTTGCGCGGTGACTCATTGTTTGTCCGGTTTTCCGTCTCCTCACGTCTCTAAAATGATCACGTAGGCTCTGATGATGCAGGAACTTGAGCATGACACGACATTCCTTAGATAGTTGATGCCTCTGGCGTAAAAAGGATTTCTTACTATATTTTCAGTACTTCTGTTGTTCTTTTGCTTTCAGTGCTTCCTGACCGGATGGTAAGTAGCCAAATTGTCTACCCATGTTTGAAAGCAGATAAGCATGGAGGATGAGACCGTTTGAGATTACGGCTGTCGCCTCCGATCTTCGGCCACATTGAAGACATGGAGAGTGAGTACCGTCTTGAAAACAGTTGGTAGATGCTCAACGGTGGGCTTCTCTTCTCGAGTAGCCGCCGGCCCTGGAGGAGCAAAGGGTAAGAAAGGCGAGAAAAGGCTGCAGAACGTCATCATTCACAACGCTTTAAATATCATACAAGTAATATCTCCAGTACTGACTCCTTTCTCTTGAAGGGGTCTAAGTGCTTAGGTGGCGTTCTCCCGGCACAATTACATCTTAAGACGCCAAAAGCAACGGCCTCGCTCGTCAACCCCCTCCCACGTATAGACTACCGAACTGCAGGATTATCAGGGGCTCCTTTATCTACGTCCGATCGCTTACGCCCATAACGCCCAAACTTGGGACGAACAAAGACCGTAATCCATATCAGGACGGCTGTCCAAGAGATGGCCCCAGTATTGGATCTACGCCGTTCCACGGAAGCATCCCGCAGCTTGTCTTGCGTCCATTCTTGCACTCGCACACAAGACCCATTCATCTACTATCTAAGATCGTGCATCTATGGTCAATCATATGTCGTCCCTGACTGCATTGATCATGGCACACCATCGCCGTCGAGACACTACGTATGCGATCGAGATGTAACAATGAATGTGACTCTGAAATCGCAATCGCTCAGGGGTATAAGATACTTGAACTCCATCCGTCTCTCAAACAACCCAGAACCGTCCACGCCCGAGATTACTGCCAGCCAGTGGCAATGTTGCACAAGATGATGACATGTAGGTGGACATGGTCCCCGCCACTCTCTCCTCTGACTTATCCAGCCTCTGCCGCCTTGCCCTGCTTCCTCAGTTCCTCTTCCGTCAACTTGCGAAACGTGACAAGCTGCTCCTTGGGCAACCTCTGGAGGCCGGAATGGCCCAGCTTTGTAAGGTTGCGCCACAAGAGCAGGACTTCTTTCTTGGTCTTCCCTTTCTCGATCCGGTCTTCATAATTTTTAACCTCAGACTGAAACATCGCGATGGCATCCTGTGTTCTCCGTTTTGCCCGCCGCTTGCTCTCCAGCCGTTCTTGCTTGTTGTACAAGGTCTCTTCACTTTTCTCCTTCTCCTCGCCGAGTCTGTCGCCTTCTGCTTCGTACTTGTTGAGAGCATCACGCACCCATTCCGAGGCGTCTGGGTCGTGATCCTGGATGATAGCGCGCAGTCCTTGGGCAATAGCACTGTTGGACTGTGCCTTGCTCACTGTTTCGTCTCGATGCCTGCTGGCGATGTCTACCTCTCTTTCGGATGCTTCGACGTCAATCGATTCGAGCGTTCTTTCTTCACGGTCTAGTTGGTCCTTGGTCCTTGTCAACATTGGACGAGCGATGCTGAGTTCGCGCTTGACGACCTTCAAGTCGTGCTCAATGCCAGTCATAGTGACTGCTCCCTACAAATTGCCAAAGAATCATTAGCTGCAGATCTCGGAGCCAGCTGGCCAAGCCAAGACGACTCACAGGCCCTTCCGCTTCCCAGTGGCTATTGCCCGGGACCCTGTTGGTCAAGATGCTCGCTGGGCTTGAGGATTCACAACCGTCGCTCTCGTGATCAGACCGGCCAGGCGTTTCGTCCCGCTTGCGTTCTTTGCGGGCTGACTGGGTCCTTGGCTCCTGAGATCGCTTGCGCCCAGCGACAGCTGCGCGTCGTGGGATCGAGGTTTGTGTAGGCGATCTTACAGCTCCCGCATCCGCGTTGTCCAGAAAGCTGCCGTCTCCCTTGGCGCTTGATGTGAAGTCATTTCCCTCCCCGGAGCCGTGACCAGCGTATCTCTCTGCATTCGTACCGATGCTATCGTTGTCGTGGACCAGTTCCACCTGCTGACACTGCTTTGTTGCTCGTCTTGCGGAACCATTATTGCCTCCTGAAGGGTGTCCTGGCCGATGAAGTCGTGCGCTGCTCTTCTTGGGTCGCGTACCGCTTAGCCAGACCTCGGCGTCCTTGCAGTCTTGAATGGTGAGTTTTCCCGCTAGATCACTCCTCCTCGGCTTCCCGGCCTTGGAATGCAGTAAGGTCTTGAGCTTGGAAAGATCAGCCTTGACGTCTGGGTCTTGCACCATCCTCACCACTCGGAGGAGCTTCTCGGTCAAGTGCTGGCTGATGAGCAACTGAGCCGAAGTTGAGCCGGGGCTCGGGGAGCCCGTAAAAGCGGCCACCCAGGATGACTAAGAAGTCACTTGAGTTTCGTCTCAGGATACCGAAATAAAGTCGCGCACCAGGTGGTGGCCAATGCGTGCCTTAATTACTCTATCAAGTATAGCGCCTCCGCCATCAGGCTACGATCAGCTAGGAGCGTCACAGCTCGCAGGTTCAGGCTCCATGACCGGGCAAGGGTTGAGAAGGGACTTGGAGCCGACCTTCTACTGGAAGGAGATCCCAGAATTAATAATTCTGCCACCCTTTTCACCAAGGGAGTGTAGATATAAGGGTAGAAGTTGAAATCTTAGGACAGTAACTTGGTGATTACTTAAAAGGTAAATAATATCTCCAGTCTTTGAACTATTTAGGCACCCTAAGACCAGTCTTGAACGCAAACACTTGCATCTTCTCCATATCCCACACCCCTTCTCTAGCGTACACATCATCCTCCATAATTTTCCGGGCGTCCTCTTCGCAATCCGCATTGACAGTTACAATAGTTATAGTCATATCCTTATTATCACCATCCAACGTTTGCTTTGACAGAATGCCGCCAGCAAAGGTTACAATGCCGTCTTTTATTTTCGGGGTGGCTTCGTCAAAATGTTGCTGTCGAAGGGCCATGCGCTTCTCAAGGCTTCCCGGAACGACGGGTATCTGAATAAGCCATTCCTTAGCTGGCAACGGCAAAGATGACATGTTGCGAATGTTCAGGAGTCGGCCGATTTGAGGGTATGATAGTGAGGGCTTCTTCACAATGACAAGTAAAGAACTTTGCGGCTGGACTGTGGTGGGCTTATCAACTCTTAACCCATACCCTCTGTAAGCTGCTAAATGCCTCGGTAACTTGGTGCGGAGATCTCTCTCTACCTCGGACCGTGTTCGTCATGTAACGGGTTGCGCTAGCAGTATTACAGAGAATACCTGTTGAGCCCCGTGACATATGAACTACGGGCCTGAAGATGGTGCCGAACAGTTCGAGGCCGCTGGGGTCCGTGGCGTGTATCATCTGGGTTAATGTTGTGTCAAAGACTGCTGAGGCACGCATGGAATAGCAAGGCTAGGTCTCAATGAGGCTGAATATTAAATTAACCTCGGCCGATTCGCCTCTCCCTGGTCTATTAAGCACGGGCGTCCACCGCACCGCTCCTTATTCTTGTCCATATCAACCACTCACCGTGATCACCACCGTCTCAGACTCCACCTAAAGCACGGATGATGAGGTGCGGACTTGAAAGAAAGGTTGTCCTTGTCTCGGGCGGTTCTAGCGGAATCGGAAAGGCAATTGCAATCGATTTTGCAAATGAGGGTGCCTCCGTCATGATCACAGCTCGCCGGGCTGGACCACTCCAAGAAACCGTCCAAGAGCTCCGAGCTCTTGGCGGCACAGCTAGCTACGTCACAGCAGACATGACGCAGCACTCGGGCGTTGAGGCTGCTATCGCCAAGACGAAAGAGGTGTTTGGTACAGTTCCAGATGTTGTCGTGTGCAATGTAAGATCGTTGATCAGATACGGGTTCGATGACGCGACAGCCGATGATTTCAAGACGAGCTCGGAACAATGTGTCCTGAGCGTTGTTCATTTGGCAAAGGCCGTCCTGCCTGCTTGGAAGGAGAAGAGATGGGGGAGGTTTATCAACCTGGGCAGTGTTTGCACCTTAGAGCCTCATCGATGGCACCATATTATCCTGGGAAACACTTTTCGTCTGTGAGTAACATCTTCCACTGTTGGTCGATTTGATCATCTGCGAGCTGCCAGAGAGTAACGAGCTCACGGGAACTTCCAGCGCGGCCGTCGGACTCATGCGGTCTCTTTCAAACGAGTTCTCGTCCTTGGGAATGACTTTCAATACGGTAGCTATTGGCCTCGTCGATACAGGAGTAAGCGATAAGATTGCGAGGGAGGGCGACGAAATGGCACGGCCTCAGCAGGAACCTCAGCCTCCAATCTCGATGAAACGTCCAGGTAGACCAGAAGAGATCGCGGCCCAGGTTGTATTTCTCGCTTCTGAGCGAGCAAGCTACGTGCGTGAAATTCACTTCCAACAATAGATTGTCCGTTTGCTAAATATGCCTCAGATTACTGGGCAAAACATCGTGGTAGATGGAGGCTGGACTCGAGGTGTTTGAGATAAGCATGGAGGCTGGGTTGATAGCTTGGGTCATGTCTCTCTGGAGGAGGATAAACGAATACACAACTAAGCGCACAAGATTTACATTCACGCAACGAAGTTACACATAATCTTTAATCCTCCTTGTATGATCACAGATAAAACACCAAGATGGGCTCTCTAGTGCAAAATCCGGAGTACTTATTGCCGACACTACTAGAGACCATGATGCCGTAGAAGTCCCAATTCACCGACTTCAACCAGCTACTAACAGAACTCACCACCATCTATACGGAAAAGCCCACCCGTAGCATTTGTGCTCTCGGGCCCCAGGAGCCACGCGATGGCATAGGCAATTTCTTCGGGTTTCGCAAATCGACCCAACACCGAGGCTGGCGGGGGAGGGTTTCCTTGGACCACCTCCTCAAAGAGAGGAGTTATTGTTGGACCCGGTGCGACGGTGTTGACTCGGATCCCTCGACTTCCGTAGTCTCTGGCTGCGCATCTGGTAAGTCCAATGACGGCATGCTTTGAAGTTGAATAGGCGCTCGATCGCGATTCTCCGCGACAGCCGAGGTTTGAAGCGATATTGACGATGCTTCCTCCATCCACCAGGTGCCGCAGCTCGGCACGCAGACAGTTCATGGTTCCTGAAAAATGATTAGCTTGGGCATCCCGGCATCGAGGAAAAGATACTGGCTCGTACCGGTCACGTTGATCCCCATGACCAACTCCCAGTCGTCATCTTCTATTTCAGCCACGAGAGCCTTGCCCAGCTGCTTTCCTACGACTCCAGCGACATTGGCGGCGCCGTCAAGCCGTCCAAACTTTCGTACCGTGCTAGCGATCCAGTCGTCCACCTGCTTGGAGTTCCTTACGTCGAGGGCTGTGATGAGCACTGGCCAATTCTTTTCCGTGAATTCTTTCTGCACTTGCTCAAGAGCCGCGTGGTTGTTGTCGGCGAGAGACAAGCTGGCGCCCCGGCTGGCAAGTACTCGTGCAGTCGCCAATGCAATTCCCTGGCCAGAACCGGTGATAGCAATAACTTTGCCTTGGAGGGACATGTTGGTTGCTCAAGAACGAGATGGCAATAGCCACAGAAAGTATTGTTAGTGTGATGGGTTGATAGTCAACAGAACTTAGAGATCTTCTGGCTCGCGTTGGTTCACCGTGCACACTCTTACCACCGAGCTATATGTATAACTAGAGCTAGCATCGCGGAAGCTGAGAGATTAGTAGTACCCGAGGACCCTCTAATTCACGCCTCGGGAGCTTACCGACGGGGGCAAGCGCGCTTGTTCCGGTGCTGACTGGATAACTGTTGTGTCTCCCCAGCAACAACGCATACTAGGTTCCCTCGGCGCATAGCTAAATCGAATATCACTAAGGGGGGATTTTGGGCTGCTTTGCCTCGGGCCGCGAAGAACACAGATGCTCAGCATCTACCGTAAATTCATGACGTAGATACGGGCTCTCTAACATTGACTGACATTTCTACCGGATGGCTCTTAAGCCCGGTTAGATATAGCTCGACTATGAAATTGAGAATCCACAGCACTGAAAAGGCATCTGCGTGAGAATGTGGAGTGTTAGCTAATAATGAGCAGCTTGCATAGGGTCGGAAAGGCGCCCTGCGGAGTCGCCGATCTTGAAATCTGGCCAGAGAACCAACCGTGAAGGAGGCACCAATGATCCTCACAATTTACTTTGTTAGATTGCCGTTGGGGCTCCCTCATCATGATTACTTGTCCTATTGAAAGCGCCGGGGAGACCGGCACTGCACGTAGAAATTCAAAGACTCTCTTTTGATGAGTGCGCAAGCCGGGATGTGTAAAGACATCATCTTCATAGCCGAGGGCATCCAAGCGCATCCTCGGCCACCACCTTGAGAAGCCTGTGTCACATCTGATTACCGCGGGCTGAAGCAGAATCATGACGATCTCATTATCATTGGGATAAAAATGGATCATCAAGCATATAGGACGAGGTTACCCACAATGTGGATATCTGTTGGGTTACAGGCACCAGAGTCTCGTTGCCTCACGCTCAGATTTCATTAACTTGTTTTCCAGAAAGAGGCGCTCGTCTGACCTCGTCACCATGGCTTGGCTCGCCGGGGTCTTCCCAGGCCGCTCTACCTTCACCTCCTCGCTCATTGTGCTATTAGTAATTTTGGTAACTCATCTTCCCAGATCAAGGATTACCAAGTCCCATTTGACTGAGAGTATTCTCAACTACGGGGACTTGACGGCTGACTTTGAGGTTGCAATTCAGGGAGTATTCTATGTCCTTTGCAAAGTTGTTTATAACCTATATCTACATCCACTTCGAAAATACCCAGGCCCGAAACTCTGGGCTATTTCTCGACTTCCCTTCTCTTACACCTGGTTGTCTGGCAGGGCGCACAAGAAGATCTATGAGTTACATCGCCAATATGGAGACGTTGTCCGGATTGCCCCAAACGAGCTCATATTCGGATACCCAGAAGCGTTCAACGACATCATGGGCCATCGAAGGCGAGGACAGGAAGAAAACGGGAAAGACCCGGATTTTTGGCACGGCAATGATCTCACACTTGTCGGTTCTAATCGCGAGAGACATGCGCGTCTACGGAAAGTGCTTTCTCATGCATTTTCTGCTCAGGCCATGATGGACCAAGAGCCTATCTTCCGACAGTACGTTACTTTGATGATAGACCGGATGAAGACAGCTTGCGAGAGAGACGCAGCCCAGGAGATGACGGCCTGGTATAACTGGGTTACCTTCGACATGGTCGGAGACTTGGCCTTTGGCGAACCCTTTGGCTGCTTGCAAGAGACTCGATCCCACCCGTGGGTGAAGCTCATCTTCAAGAACATCCAGAGGCAAGCCGTAGCGGTCGCGCTTAGCAAATACCCCCTCGCCAACACCCTCGCCAAATTGATGACCCCCAAGGAAGTATTAAGAGACGTCCGAACGCACCACGAATTCACAGAGGCCCAGGTGGCCAAACGTTTCGCTTTCACAGAGGCTAGGCCAGATTTCATGGAATCAATGATTAAAGCCCGCGATAAATCTGTATGTTAGCCTGAAACCTAGTGATGTCTCGTTTACTCTTTGCTGACGCTAACCTCCTCCAGCAAATCTCGCATCCTGAGATCCTCGCCAATGCCCACAACTTAATCGTGGGTGGCTCCGAGACAACTGCGACTGTTCTAGCGGGAGCCACCTATTTGCTGAGCATCAACAAACCCGCACTGAGAAAGTTGCACGACGAGCTAAGGGCGAATTACCAAAGCCAGGATGAGATTGACCTCTTGAGCGTGCAGAAGCTGCAATATATGATGGCTGTGCTGCATGAAGCCCTTCGATTGTACCCGCCTGTCCCCTCCGCCATACCTCGTATAACACCCCCTGGAGGAACCACGATTCGTGGAGAACATATCCCCCCCAACGCAAGTGCCCCCGACTGTCCGCTCTTCAGCCGGTAACCAATTAACGCTTTATCCCCAGACCACTCTCGGCATCTGGCCGTGGCCGATGTTTCACAACCCGGATTTTTTCAGAGATGCCGAATCCTTCGTCCCGGAGAGATGGCTTGGTGACCCTAGGTTTGATGGCGACCAAAAGGAAGCCCTGCAGCCATTTTCAGTCGGCCCTCGCAACTGTATTGGCAAAAAGTAAGTACAGCAATATTTATTAGGCTCACCCATGGGCTAACTTGCTTGCAGCCTTGCGTATGCTGAGATGCGCCTCATCCTAGCGAGGGTGGTCTGGAATTTCGATTTTGAACCGGATCCTCGTAGCGAGGGATGGTTGGAGAAGAACGTCCTATATTTTCTTTGGGTGAAACCAGAGCTCTACGTCCGGCTTATCCCGAGGGCAATGGCGTAGCCTACGGAGAGTTGGACCTATCTGGAGCTTTCACTGAGCCGTCTATTATTTCGCATTGAAATGACATATCAAACGCCCTTGCGAGTGTTTCTTGTACTTTCCACCAGTTAGTTTTCGGGCCAATGTTTGGTAGTAACTGCCAACTCTGGTCTTGTCATTGCACACCAGACTGCAAGTCATTACCTTTGCTCCTGGTACGTCACACTCTCAACGCCTTCTACCTCCTAGTAAAGCAGCACTCCTACTTGGTTCTCTACAGCTCATTATCGCTCCGACGGTGGCATGACTCACCATTGATTTTGATCTCAAATACGCGATAAATGATGAATTTTATTTTTGGTGCTGCGACGGCTACCCTGCAGCTTAGAGTGATAGACGTCTCTCTGGTACTCCCTACCCAGCCCGGGCTTCCCCTCATCTTCGAGCAAAGCGTCCGACGTTAAGTTACCTGCCAGCTTGAGTTGCATGGGTAAGCCGCCGTCTGATGAGGGAAGGGGGCGGCCTATGTGGGCCACTTGGCTTAGCCAAGATCCGTATCAAGTTAGACAACTTAGGTTGGTTGGTTAGGGGTCAAACCGAATTACCTAATCCAGTCTATCAGTTACAAACGGGCTACGGAACTGTCGCCCAGTCTGGCACCTCCCCCCATCATACACATCTTGCCCGTCTCCTTGACTCTAGTTTGGAACCTGACCATATTGCCATCCTTCCACATCTCCGTGACAAGTGTCTGACCTGGCGTTACCGTGGCGGCAAACCTCGTCTTGATATTCTTGATAGGACCAAAAGTCATCGCGAGGTGCTTGGCGCTGATTCCGAAGCTACACAGGCCGTGCAGGATTGGGGCTTCGAAGCCGGCTGCTTTGCTGACCGCCGGGTCGATGTGCAGAGGGTTCCTATCCCCATTCAATCTGTACAGCGCTGCTTGATCCACCGACGTCCTTTCTTCCACAACGTTATCGGGCTCGCGATCAGGCATAGAGTATACAGCCGAGGCGTCGTTGCGTACAGCTCGGGTGGCTGGGCCGCCCAAACCCCCAGCGCCGAGCAGAAAGAGCGAGAACTCGTTGTAGAAGATTTCTTCGCCAGTCGCTGCATCTTTGGTCAAAGTGCCAATAATGGCGATGCTTGCCTTGCCCTTATCCAGCACATCGATCAACTCGCTTTGGGATGCAACAGTCCCAGACGTGGGTATCGGGTACTTGCGGACCTCCAAAAAATGTTCGCCGTGAAGAAGCTTCTTGAATGAGTAGTTTGGAACTAGATCCTCTAGTTTGAAGGATCTGGAGGCTGTTGTTCCGGGAATGGTTCCGAACGTGGGCAGCACCTGGAAGTCGTTGCTTTGCTCGAACACTAATGGCATCTGATTCGCCGTGGCCCCGAGGGAAAGATTGTAGAGGATAGTGTCTTTATCAGTGAAGGACATCCTGGACTCCTCTCCCTTTTCCTTTTTTGCCAGCTCAATGGCAGCCAGGTATCGATTTGAGCCAGATGATGGTTTCCAAGCACCGAAAGACCTCTCGATGTTCCCAATGATCCGTGACCGCGTATCTGCGGCGGTTTCAGGGTAGCTTGCCTTTCCAGGTGTGAAGGACGCGATGGTTTTCCAGTTTTCCAAGACCATCTCTGGCGTCAGGGTCCCGGTGAGGGGGAAGTCAACCCCGTCGGATCGCTGCCACCTGATCCTCCCTTGCCAGCCGCATCCAACCTCGAAGAGCTGTCCGGTTGCCATGGATGGAGCCTTGTCTGATGACAGGAGCACTACAAAGGGCGCAACATAGTCCGGCTTTCGGCTTTTGACAACTTTTTCGCTGAGAACCGCTTGGGTCAGCTGCGTGCCAGCAGACGGCGCAATACAGTTGACCTGGATATTGTTCTTGCGACCTTCGAGGGCTAGGGCTCGAGAAAAGCCGATAATGGCTGTTTTCTGGATAAAGATTAGCCAAACAAGGTCCTTTTTGTTTCTGGTCGCACGGCGCTTCACTCACAGCTGCTGCGTAGTTGGCTTGGCCATAGTTGCCGTAGATGCCACTGGTGCTCGCCGTGTTCACGATGCGACCGTACTTCTGCTTGACCATGTAGGGATATGCGGCCTTGGTGCATTTGTAGGTTCCCCTCAAATGGACATTGTTGATGTCATCCCACATCTTATCTGTCATATTCTGGAACGACTTATCTCTCAAGATGCCGGCATTGTTGATCAAGATATCGACCCTTCCTAAGTGATCAATAGCCGTCTTGATGACTGCGTCGCCATCCTCCACGGATGAGTTATTTGGGAAGGCAACTCCTCCAAGACTTCGAATCTCTTGGACGACCGTATCGGGGTTCACGAGATCATTGACAACAACCGACGCGCCGAGCTTGGCGAGCAGCAGGCAGTACTCCCGGCCCAAACTGCGAGAAGGGGAACTGTTAGTCAAGCGAAGAATGGAAGAAAAGAATGGAAGGGCCTTACCCGGCGCCTCCTCCCGTGACGACGGCCACCTTTCCATCAAGGCGGACGTTTTGTTCTGGATTACTGGGTGGTAGTTTCTGGGACTCGTTCAACTTGGCGACCATGTCGGATGCTCCGTTGGGATGCTCAGGACTGGAGAAATCTTCGACGCCAGCCCACGCCGCCAGGACCGCCCCAGGTGTCAGAGTGTTGTCGCATCTAAGCAAGGCACCATTGGCTCTCTCCCATCTCAGCTTGGAAACGTGGCCTCCGCCAACTTCAAAGATCGAGCCGTTCTCAAAGTCATTTTTTGAGTGTACCAAAACGGAGACTAGCGGCACTACCCAATCCGAAGTGAGATGCTTTAATAGCTCTGGGGGCATGACAGTAGCCGTCATTCGACTGGCGGCAACCGGTGCGAGGATGTTGGTGCGGATGTTGTACTTCGCTCCCTCCTTTGCGAGTGTCTTGCCGAATCCTATCATGGCCGACTTTGCCGCCGAGTAGTTGCATTGACCAAAGTTGCCGTAGAGTCCGGCAGCCGACGAGGTCACGATAATACGACCATACTTTTGTTTCCGGAAGTGAGGCCAGGCTGCACGGGTTGTCTTGTAGGCTCCTCTGACATGCACCGAGTCGACAGCATCCCAGTCACCGTCTGCCATGTTCTTGAAGCTGACATCACGAAGAATTCCGGCGTTATTGATCAGAATGTCAACGCGGCCATAGGTAAAGAGAGCTGTGTTGATGATCTCCTCGCCTTGTTCAACGCTGTCGTAATTGGCCACTGCTCGGCCCCCGTTGCTAATTATTTCTTTGACCACCTCATCTGCAACCTGGATGTCTCGTTAATGATATGCTGCAGGAGTTTGAGTGTCGTCTCACGAACCTTGGTGCTGCTACCCTGACCTGTAAGAGAGACTCCCACATCATTTACAACCAGGCTGGCACCCCGAGAGGCAAGGAACTGGGCGTAGGCCTTACCCAAGCCTGATCCTGCCCCGGTTACGACTGCAACCTGGTCGTCGTAGCGCAACTCCATGTCTGCTCTCTTGTCGGTCATAACGGCGTGTGAATATATTGTGACGGTAACAAGGTCAGAATCCGATGTGATGCCAACACAAAGGGAAAGGAATGGTGGTGGGAGACACCAATGTCAAATGCCGAAACTAAGTCCGTAGCTGGCGGTAGTACGCTAATCCGGCGACTGCACCCGTACCTGAACAGACTATATACGAACAGGAGCCGCTGCTGGTTGGTCACGGCAATTTCCTGGGCTGGGACCTCCAGCAAGCTTTCGACTCCAACGTTGTCAGCGTCACTCTTGTTCACGACTGTTCGTTGCTTAACTGGTGCGTGAGTAATCTGTATGGGTTGGGCCGAGGACACGGCAGTTGTTGACGGCATGACGCCCTAAGGGCCCGGCTCGAATAGGGTACGATGAAAGCCGAGGCAACCTGGCCTGCGGGACCCCGACACACACCCAGAAAGTGTATTAGAACTATGCCCATAGATGCCGAACGGTTGTGAATAGCACACCACCTTATTCTCGAGAACCTTCTTTTCGGCAACTAAGAAATCGCAGCCGCGTGGCTCTCTGGCGAGCTCAGGGGGTTCTGTCTCACAAGCCTTCAGGGACATTATGGCGAGGCGGACTTGAACTGTTCTTACTAACAGAAATATTCACTAACGTGGCTCACATTACATGTAGAAGTATTTCTGATCCTCTCATATCATTGCAATAAGAAAACTGGCTATCTGGAAATGCTCTTAATGCATTATGGTGTATCGGCGACCCGGTATACCAGTTTGACAGCCCTCGCCCTTCCCGATTGAAGATGACGCAGGCCATCAAGAATTCCTTTCAAGCCACCCTCGCCAACGACATAAGAATGCGGCTTCAGACGGCCCTGTCAACTTAGTTTAGCATTCTGTCGGCTATATAACCTCCACAGCAGACAACAAGTCAGGCGGTCAGGGTAGCTTACTTGTGACAACATTACTTCCGTGAGGCCAAAGAAGGATTTGCCAAATTCATAATCCTTACTGATTGCTGGCATGTGCAAGTGCCCAAACTTGAAGTCTTTGCCGAAAACCGTGTACATGACTGTCGAAACCGTCCTGACATCCTGTCGAGGGCTCTGGACTGGGAGGAGAACACCGTAAACGGGGTTTAAGGAAGATGTTGTTGTCAACGCGTTGGCGCAGATCTGGGCTGAATCCTCTATGCTAATTGTGTCCCAGGCGTATGCGAGTTTATTGCTGGTGTACTCGCGAATCTTTGCGCCGGCATCTTTGTCGTTGTAGTCGACTGCAAAGTCTGCACCGAGGCTCCTGACGTAGTCAAAGTTCACAGGTGAACATGTGGTGACAACAGTGTAACCAGACCTGAAAAAGTGTTAATTCTGCCTTTCAAGCCGCTGCATCTGTTGCGGAACGTGTCCTCACTGTTTTGCATATTGGATCCCCAACGCCCCAGTCGCAGTGCTGCCGCCGTATATTAGCACGGAGGTATTCTTCTTTGCAATTTCCCCTGTGGCGGTTGGAAGGTCCAGCTGCAAAGCCTTTTGATATAGACCTTGCCCAACCGTGATGGCTCCTAAGCCGATCGTTGCAGCCTCCTCAAAGCTTAAGGATTCGGGTACCCGCATCTGCAAGTCCCCAGCCACGATTGCAAACTCGCCGAATACGCCGTCATCCGGGTTCACGAAGTTTGCTCCATGCGCGCAGCCAAAGATTCGATCGCCTGGTTTCCACCCTTTGCTGACGGTACTCCCAACCGACTCGACAACGCCTGCATAATCGCATCCCAGGATGCAGCCATCTTTGGCTCGACAATATTCGACATGCCTCCAGTCCGTAGGATTCAATGCAACAGCTACCGGCCTCACGAGTAGATGGTCGTCCGGCAGATCGGGGACACGTCTTGAATACTCCAGCTGGGCCGTTCTGCCGCTCACTACAACGGCCCTCATTGGGTGATGACGTCTCCGTTGCGGTGTCATGTATAAGCCATACGAACTGGCGATACGCGGGCGGCTGAGGACGAGACCCGGGCTTCTTCGGGGGATTGGCATGGTCCCGGTGGTTGTAAGCGATATGAAATATTGGCAGAGTATCGGCCATCAATTTCCAGAGGGCGATCTCGACATTTGGTTCGCAGCCGTAGGCAGCGGACGCGACGTTTGTTATTCAGTCAACATCGGCTCCGTCGTCGCGCTAATTAATGAACAGCATTTGAAAAAGAGCTATGATCAGATTCGATATTGAGCCAACTGTTGTCGCACCCTGGATCTCTGGGCTCGTCTGCCCACTCGGCCCTCGGCAATCTAAGTGGTTGCCGACAACTGGACCTCTCGGAAAGGGAGGTCAACGCTGACAAAGTATCAGATCAAGACTACATTTATCAGAGCTGTTCTTCTGGAAGATCAAAAGACATCGCGTTGTGCATTCGACATCTGATGTTCTCCGTCCCATCGTCCCAGAGGTCTTTGTGGTTTCTGCAAGCATGCCCTCCTCCACCAAAGCCCCCATCCCGTTTTCCGAGCCACCATGGCTCATGGGTCTGCCTTCTCCCTATTACTCCGAGTCGCACAGGAAATGGCAGAGATCGTGTCGCGACTTCATCTCCCAACACCTCGAGCCTTTTGCGTTGGAATGGGAGACAGAGGGCAACGTGCCAGCGCATGTCTTTGTGACGTTTTCGCGTCATAACATGCTCATCCCGAATCTGCCCGCGCCGCTCCCGATTGGCTTGCTCAAGAAGATGGGAATCACTGAGCTTTTGGGTGGGCTAAAAATTGAAGAGTTCGACTACTTTCACTTTGCCATTTATATAGGCGAGATGCGAAGGCTCGGCATTAGTGGTCCGACATCGTCATTGTCCACGGGAATGGCATATGGGATGCCCCCTATCATAACTTACGGAAGCCTGGAATTGCAGCAACGTCTGCTCCCAGAGCTCATAAGAGGCGAGAAGAGGATTTGTATTGCCATCACGGAGCCAGATGCCGGCAGTGACGTTGCAAACATATCAACTACGGCAGTGAAGAGCGAATGTGGGAAATATTATATCGTCAATGGTGAAAAGAAGTGGTCAGTCGATCTCTGCCCCGCAGCCAATGGTTCACAAGACCTGGACTTGAGTTGACTAAAATAGGATTACTAATGGCGTATGGTCACACTATGCTACAATGGCTGTTCGCACAGGAGGTCCTGGTGCAACAGGTCTCTCACTACTTGTCGTACCTCTACTCGACAATCCCGGCGTGTCTATGCGGCGGATGAGGACGATGGGGGGGACGGCGAGTGGTACGACCTTTATCGATCTGGAGGATGTCAAGGTCCCAGTAGAGAATCTGATCGGAGAGGTGAGCTTTCGGCATCTCTGTTTTCTAATCTGGTTCCCTCTTGAAAATGAAACACCCCAAACTGATCCCTGTATAGGAAGGACAAGGTATGAAGATGATCACTCGAAACTTCAACCACGAACGCCTCGCTATTGCCATCGGCGTCACTCAAAGCGCCAGAGCTGCTCTCTCTGCCGCCTTTGCCTATGTTCTCAAGCGAGAAGCGTTCGGACAGCCTCTTATTGAGCAATCTGTGGTACGAAACCGACTTGCCAGATGCGGTGGGGAGCTGGAGTCTCTTTCGGCTTGGGTAGAACAGCTCGTGTACCAGATGTCAGAGGGGAGCAAGCATGACGCAAGCCCAGATATTGGGGGTCTTGTGGCGCTGGCCAAAGCAAGGGCGGGAATTGTGCTCGATGAATGTGCCAGATGCGCTGTTCTTTTGTTTGGTGGAAACGGCTATACCCGGACAGGTCAGGGGGAACTCGTAGAGAAGATTTATCGTGAGATCCCAGCTGCTCGGATCCCAGGGGGAAGCGAGGATGTCATGCTGGATCTTGGGATTCGCCAGTTGATCAAGAGGTATCGAGGAAAAACTCGGGTCTTGGGAAAGGAAAGGCTGTGAGGTAGTCATTCACAGTTGGGGCCACACCTAATATCATGTGGGTATTGACAAGGCAAGAAAAATCTATCAGCGGTCGTCGTATGTGCTCCATACAACCGGGCCGGCGGTAGACAAAAGCAGAGACTCGCAGTATAGTGATTACAAGAAATAATCTTGATTCTCAAACGACGGGGGAGAAAGTGAAGGGGCTATAAAATGGCCACATGCCCAACGCCGGATAGTTGGTTCTTGATACAACATTGGGGCGATGCTTGATGCGAACACAGCCATCAAGTTGAAGGCGCTTCCTGTTTTGCGTGACAGATTGGACGACAGTGAAACTACATAAAGATACGATCCGTTATGGAAGCCATCACGAGGAAGTAGTAAGAACAAGTCCATCCTCTCAGTTCTTGTTTCCAGACAACCCTTCCCTGATATGACAAACATCCTGGAAAGGTTTCCGATTTTCCCAGAAATCTCGCCAGCTGATGTTCTTGGACTTCTTCTGGAATTGTTGAATCCCATACTCTCCCTCCGAGCCGGGTTTCATCATGCCATGAAACGTCATTTCAATCAAGTCTGCCTGCGCTTTGCTTTCAGGCCCGCACCATCCGATTCTAGTCAGCTCCTTATTCACAGCTGCTGATCGCGGAGCGCACTTCTCCAGCTGGTTCAGGTAACTGTCGAGCTTGGAGTTCATTGTCTGTCCATCCTCGGTGATGCCATGAACAGCCCCCACACGCAGAAGCTCATCGGGGGTTATTTCCCTCCCGGATAGCATGCCCTCACGGGCCATCGATGCGCCCCATTCTCGCACTAGGAATTTGGAGATGATGGCTGGGCTGACTCCAATCTTGACCTCACTGAGCGTCCACCTAGCTCTTGGCGATACCAATCGCACGTCACAGACAAACGTGAGTCCTACGCCACCGCCGAAGCAGGGCCCATCTACCATAGCGATCGTTGTCTGGGGAGCATGATCTATCGCGTCGAACAGAGCAGCAACTTTGGTGTAGTAGTTGGACTCGGTGGTCATATCGGAGGTGTCGGTACCGCCGCTCAGATCCATGCCAGTGCAAAAGTACTTTCCCTCCGACTCAATGATCACATGATAGATAGATGAATCCTTGTGTAAGTCTTTAAACAGTTCCGTGAGGCCCTCAAGCATGGCGTCAGTCATGGAATTGCCGTTGTTGGGTCGGGTCAACGTGATCTTCAAGGCGGTTCCTGCTCGAGAGACTCGGTATTCACCAGTGTTCTTCACATCAGCCCACGATCTCGTTGATGCCGTCGCAGATTTCGGGGTGGTGGCATTCTCTCCCTTCGCTGCTTTGATTCGTTTCGATGCTATTGCCGCACCGGCTCGACTCCCATAAGGTATACCGATTTTCTGGGAGATCCACTGTCCAACGGAAATCAACTTATCCAAGTCAACGCCAGTGTTGACTCCGGCCTTTTCGAGAGTATACACAACATCTTCGGTAGCCACGTTGCCTCTGGCACCTGGGGCGAAAGGGCAGCCCCCCAAGCCGGCAACGCTGCTGTCGAAAGTCCTAATGCCCATCTCATAGGCTTGGGAGATGTTGGCGATTCCTTGTCCATAGGTGTCGTGGAAGTGGCCCGCGAGTTTGTCTGCGGGAATCTCGCCAAGTAAAACTTGCAACAGATGTTGAGTATCGTTGGAGGTTCCCACGCCCAAGGTGTCTCCAAGGCCAACTTCATAGCAGCCCATATCCAGAAACTGGTGCGCGACACGAAGTACCTCCTGGGGCGCTGTGGGCCCAGAAAAGGGATCGGAAAAGATGCAAGAGATTACACTGGATAGATAAGATTTAGCAATTGACTCTCGTCTTTCAAGGCATTGGCGCGACTGACCCGCGAACTCTCATGCCAAGGGAGAGGGCTTCGGTTGCAACAGTCCTGGCTTGACTGATTGCCTCATCGACGGTGCAGTTCTGATTTGCCTTGCTAAATGCCTCGGTGGCGGAGGCAAAGACTACTACTTCCGTCGCTCCAGCTGCTCTGGCATTCCTCAAACCTTTCGGATTTGGTGCCAAGACAGGGAACTCGAGATGGCCCCCCCGGTGATCATGATGAGCAAAGCTAAGAATATCTTTCATAACATCATGGCCATCAGCGAGCTGTGGCACCCATTTTGGCGACACAAACGAGGTTGCCTCAATGTCACGCAGGCCAGCGTCAGCCAGACGTTTGATAAGTTCTACCTTGGTCTCTTTGGGCACTAGTTGTTTGATGTTCTGTAGACCATCCCTTGGCCCAACCTCAACAATGCGGACTTGGCGATCTCGGTTCTGCGTTGACTGATATCGTTGGGAGGCATCCCGGGCTTGAAAGGCTCTCCAAGTGCGGCGGCTGCTAAGAACAGCTTGGCTGGATCTAAGCCGAGACGGCAACGGCTGGTGTCGGATAATCATGGCGATTGAATGCGGTCTACAGTAGCGGTGGCAAGTGACGGGGTTCGATTCGGTTCAACACCTTGCCTGGTTAGATATATTACTACGCAATGACATTGGTCTGGATTGCCCGAGGTGGCCCACACACCACAAGCCTCGGCGATTAAGCACTGCCTCATGTAGACCAAGGGCTCTCCTCGGCAATTAGTCACGCCAGGGAGCCAGGGAGGCTCAAGTATAGTGGACTACCAATCATGCCGGCCGTACCCGAAATTTTATAAATGGCCGAGTCGATAGAGATGATATTATGCCACTGAACGAGCTCTGTTGAATCTCTCTTGTTAGCATACCTCGCTGCCCACCGACAAGCCGCAATGCCCCTTGGCTACGACCCTACTTACTTTCAGGCCCTCCAGCCGCTTATTCCCAGGCTGTCGGGGCGGCCAAAACTTGCTACCGTACATGATATCTTGCCCAGTCGGAAAGGCCGAGAGGCGTCGGTCGCGGCCTTGTACGCAGCTTGGCCAGACTCGCCCGACGTAACTCACGCAGTATACCACGCCGAAGCTGCTGACGGCCACCAACTTCCCATTCACGCCTTTACCAGGACAGATGCTCCCTCGCAGCCGGGCCCTGCCATTCTCCATTTCCACGCCGGCGGCATGATAATGGGCTCAGTCCAGCTGTTCGCCAAACCTCTGGCACTTCTAGTGAACGAGACGTCAATTCCCATCTTCAGTGTCGACTACCGCCTGGCTCCTGAGCACACTGGTACAACCCCGGTTGAAGACTGCTTTGCTGGGCTCCTCTGGTTACATCAAAATGCCGAGAAACATCACATTGATCGGGCAAGGATTGCCGTGTTTGGAGAGAGCGCAGGTGGAGGAATGGCAGCAGGTGTCGCACTGATAGCCAGAGACAGAAGCCTTCAACCCCCTCTCGCCAAGCAGATCCTCGTCTACCCTATGCTAGATGACAGAAACCTGACTCAGAACAAGGCTATCGAACCCTTGGCCTTCTGGAAGACCCAAGATAATATTGTCGCCTGGACTGCGCTTCTCGGGGATAAAGCGGGCGACCCCAATGCCGACGTCTCACCGTACTCAGCCCCTGCAAGAGCGACAAGCCTTGCGGGCGTTCCACCGGCGTACATTGATGTTGGAACCCTGGATATATTCCGTGACGAGAGTATCGCCTATGCGACGAAGCTCCTGGCAGCAGATATCTCGACCGAGCTGCACGTGTATCCCGGTGTACCCCACGCATTTGAAGCCATTGCGCCTCATATACCAGTGGTCAAGAGGGCACATGAGAATAGATTGATGGCGATGTTTAGCTTTTGATACGGAGGGTGCGTCTTTCAGCATTGTTGAGCGATTTCAAGGCTACATCCAAGATAACTCCGTAGCACTAATTCACCACTTGCATCACTTTTATTAATATCTGCCTGCTGTCCATACCTTAGTGGCGTTAGATGTCATATCTAACAATAACACTGGTAAACAGAATCTCTTCCCACAGAGCGGTAGAAATCTGCACCTTTTGATTGCTTTAGCCTAGAATTGTGCCAGACCATGCCATTTCTTAGCTTCAAGGAGAGGATGAAAGGACAGGTCACGTCAACGTGAACAATCCGTGGCAATTTGAGGATGGTCCCAGATAAGTCAAGTTTTAGTAGAATAGATCATGACGCTAGGAGAAACAAGACAACTTGAATTCCAAAGCTGAATCAGTCTACATATGTAACAAGACATGCACCCAAGCATTTCCCACAGAATATCGAACAGAGACCCAATACCAAATCCGTCTGACAGCCCGCCAGATTTAACAAGGTGTTAGAAAGCCACCCGAAGCCGGGACGTCCTGAAGCTCATCGGATTTCGAAGTCGTCAAAATTGGGCTTGGCCACCATTCGGTGGTAGTCAGCGGTATGCCAAGGCGCATTGACGCTCTGACGGCCAAACTCGTTGACATAATACCCACTGCCCTCTTGTTCCCAGATGAGATCCTTGCTCTCCGCGTCGAGCCTCGCGTTGTAGTCGTCAAAGACATCTCTACGGCACTCAATCGACTTCTTGTCGTTCTCGATCAGGTGGATAATTGCGGTGGCGGTGTACCGCGACCAGATCTCACCCCATGAATAGAATCCGCCCGACCGAGGCTGGTGGTTAGGGCCGTAGAAGCTGAAGAAGTTGGGGAAACCCGGCGATACCAGCCCGAGGTACGAACGAGGGCCGTCCTTGCTCCATAGCTCTTGCATCGTCGCCCCATCTCGGCCGACGTACTTGCAAGGCCAAAAGTACTGAGACACCTTGAAGCCGGTCCCCAGCACGGCGATATCACAGTCGCGCTCCACGCCATCGGCGGTCCGGATTCCTGTCTTGGTGAAACAGTCGATCTCGTCCGTGACGAGCTCGACGTTGTCACGGCGGAGCGCGTCGTAGAAACCGTTGTCAACGACCAGTCGGCGAACCAAGGGTGCATGCTTGGGTAGGATCTTCTCCAGAAGGCCCGGGATTCCCTCTGCCTTGGACACAATGTACTGGGTGAGGTTCTTGCGGACCATATCGTTGCGCTCGTTGATGATACCTCCCTTTGCCTGCCACTCCTTGTCGAAGGTCTGAAGATACTGCAGCTGCTGAGAGGTGACGTGGGCCGAGTAACAAAACCAGTTCCAGTAGTAGGGCATATGGTCGAAAACGTAGCGCACATGGTCATCAATGAGCGCCCGATAGCCGTCCATGTTCATGATCCAGTTGGGGGTCCGCTGGTAGACCGTGAGCGACTTGGCCTCGGAGGCAACGGCTCCTGCAAGCTGAGTACCTGTTGATCCCGTGCCGAGGAGAGCGACGCGCTTGTTTCGATAGTCGACGCCATGGTCCCAGTTGGCAGTGTGGAAAGCAGCGCCGCTGAAATCCTCGATGCCCTTGATAGCCGGCAGGTTTGGAGTCGCGAAAAGACCAGCCCCGCTGACGACGACGTTGCATCTCGTCTTGATGCAACCGTCCTTGTGCTTGATAGTGAGTTCCCATTCACTCGTGTCCTCGTCCCAGACACAGCTGGTCACTTCACGGTTGAATAGGAAGTGTTTTTTGACCTGGTACTGCTCTGCCACGTCTTCCAGGTACTTCCGCGTCTCGCCAGCCGTGGCGAAATACTCAGACCACGGGTAGTTCTTGACAAACTTGAACTGAAAGAGGTAGCTGGATGTGTCGACACGCGCATCTGGGTACGAGTTAAGAAGCCAGGTGCCCCCAATGCCTGCTTGTCGCTCAAGCACCGTGAAGTTGAAGCCAAGGCGCTTGAACTGCACCGCGGCGGCGAGGCCGCTGATGCCACCACCAATGACGATGATCTTAAACGCATCGATCTTGTCGGATGAGGGCTTCTTGTCAGTCCACTCGGCGGCCCGTGGGAAGTCGGTAAACGCCAGCTCCTCGTAGTCGTACTCCCATTCACGCTCCCCTACGGGCTCATCGCCGAAGATGTCGGCTAGCTTTTTACTTTCGGCCTTTGACGGCGGCGGCGGGATGGTAGGGTCGAGCTGCCGTTTCGACAGGTAGGCAAAGGCCTTTTCCTTCAAGGCTGGGGCGTCTTCTTCAGCGAGAACATGCGCAAACATGGCGCCGCCGCGGATTCCGCGGCGTCGTGTGCGCATCTGGGCGAGTTCGTGGTCCCCGGTCACCTGCAGTAGGGCGAGTCGCAGGGCGTTCAGGTTGGATTTGTCGATGGCGGCGCGGATGAACGTCTCGTCCACCGGCTTTGTACCATTAGTGAATACAGGAGTATCTGGAGCCATATTCAGTCGCCCGTAAGTCAAAAGACCCTTATTGGTTTAGAAAGTCTCTGGAGGCAGAAGCTAAAAAGTCGCTGTTTGTATATAGTCACGAACAGAGCTTATCATACGGCGGTCGAAGCTCAGGATACTGAGATGGCCCTCGATTATCTCAACAATGGTATCTGCGAATACATATGCAACAGAAGCCTTGTGTCCAAATGTCTACATGGTTCGATAGGACATGGTGTGGTGGTTTCGGGGCTGCCCGAGCCCCGAGGGCCGAGGTCTGTATTGACAAGTGTCTCTGTGATGGCTGTTAACGGATTCCGGCGACGTTCAAGTTGGAGAAATTCATTAGATTCCGTACCTGTTCCCTCTCGGCTAATATTTAGGATAGGAATGCAGGCAGGTGAATTCATCCGTGACTACGTTGACTTGCCCGGAAAGGCCAGAACTACTTCTCACTAGTAATACGTATATGGCATACTATAAACTATAGCGGCCAAGGGAGAAGATGGTGGGCAAGAGTTGAAACATGCAGAGAGATTGGAGATGCGTTCCATGCAATGGGTGGAATGCCAACATAGCCCAGGCATATCTACGCAGAGAGTGGATGTTTAGTTCACGGCTCTAAGAAACAGGCCCGAATTTTCTCTCACCCTACAGACGGAGAATTAACACGGCCGAGGAGGGGCTGAGAATCCCGGACCAGGGCTGGCCTGCCTCGGATACCTCAAGATCGACGGCCAAGTCGATGACCCCGGCCCGTCCACAATCTCCAACCCTCATCCATTCCGAGAATCAATAAAGCTTGTCTTAAGATCCAGCATAACGCAAAGCAGCAGGGAGTTCAATGTCTTCCAGATACTTGGCATAATTTATTACTATTGATCGTCTCAGACTGCTTAATGTCAATTCATGATGCTTTTTACCTCCAGGTGCCCGGATATTGAGTGTATGCAAGTCCCGTTCTCGAAGAGTTTCTCGTTGCTAAGTCTCGCCTTTTTTTTAAACAAAAAAAACAGATCCAACGGACTTGACAGTATGGGAATGGGCCTTTGAAGATCCAAGGTACTCGCCATTGTTGAAATACCCTCCCTCCGAGATCGCTGGCTTCACCAACGCTGTCACTGGAGAGCGGCTGGACTTCTCGCAGGTGAAGGGGCATTCAACTCATCTATGTACAGCCTTGGTAAAAAGGTACGGCTTGCAAGAGACAGATACAGTCTCACTCTTCAGCCAGAACACAATATGGTATCCAGTAGCCATGTTTGCCACCCTCAGAGCCGGTACGTTTGAAAACCCGTAGCTGACGAAGTGTTTGCACAATTACTATACGCTCAACTTGATTGAAGAGGACTGACACAGGCGAGCAGGTGGAAGAATCAACGGCGCATCTCCTGCGTACAGCGTGGAAGAGATGACAGGAGCCCTCAAGACGGCACAAGCCAAGTTCATCATGACAGTCCCTGGGTCCATCAAGGTCGCACTGGAGAGCGCTAGGAACGTTGGCATCCCCCGTGAGCGCGTCTTCCTGTTGGAAGGAAATGTGGAGGGCCACACTACGATGAAGGAGCTGTTGCAAATCGGAAAGGACTATGACAAAGACGGGCAAACACCCGTCTTTCGCGTCCCAAGAGGCAAGACCAATGACATCTGTGGTTTCCTCAACTTTAGTAGCGGAACAACTGGTCTACCAAAAGCTGTGAGTAGTCCAGGCCATGGGTCTGGGAAGCTTGGGGATTTCACCTGCTGACCGTTGACCGCAGGTGATGCTGTCTCATAGGAATGTCATCGCGCAGTGTCTTCAGTTAAAGGCTGTGGCTGGACCAGAGAGGAAAAGGTTCTTGGCTGGCTTGCCGTTGTTCCACAGTAAGGATTTCCGCATCGTCCAATGAGAACTCAGCCATCCCAAAGCTGACGGATTGCCAGTCAGCGGTCTCTTGCGCTTCCTCAACTGGCCTATTGCCAGTAACGACGAGTGCGTCATGCTCCCGAAATTCACCCTGGAAGACTTTCTCAAGGCCATCGTCAAATACCAGATCACGGACCTCACGCTTGTCCCGTCCATTATCATCCGACTCGTGCGAGACCCCGTGGTGAATCAATACGACATCACTTGCGTCAAACGTATCGCCTGCGGCGCAGCTCCTTTAGGACCAGAGGTCATCCAAGAGCTTGAAGAGAAGATGCCATGGGTAGGCTTCAGGCAAAGCTACGGTATGACTGAATCATGCTGCTGTCTCACCACCCATCCGCCTCAGTTCTACAGCTTCAAGTATGGCAACAGCGGGGGCATGCTTCTGGGCTCGACTGTCGTCAAGGTTGTCGACGTGGACACTGGCAAGGAGCTTGGACCAAACCAAACGGGCGAGATTCTTGCCAAAGGACCGCAGATTGCGATGGGCTATCTCGCAAACCCTGCAGACACAGCAGAGACCTTTCTTGCGGACGGATTTCTCCGCACAGGAGACATCGGGAGTATCGACGACCAAGGCTTCATTCACATTGTGGACCGGATCAAAGAGATGATCAAGGTCAAAGGCCAGCAGGTTGCACCAGCCGAGCTTGAGCATCTCATCCTAGGCTACTCTGGCGTGGAGGATTGCGCTGTGTTAGGGGTGCCCGATGATTACACTGCCGAAAGGCCCAAGGCATATGTTGTGCTTAAGCGCAACGTGAAGCCCAGTGACGCTGTCGGGAGGGAGCTAATTGAGTATGTTAAGGAGAGACGAGTGCGCTATAAGTGGGTGAGGGAGATTGAGTTTGTGGCCTGCATCCCGAGGAACCCCAGTGGCAAGATCTTAAGGAGGGTGTTGCGCGAAGAGGCGAAGAAGGGGTCAGGACGACGCGTTGTCAAGGATACCTCAGCGGGGGCGAAGCTATAGCCAGGTTCCTTCTTGGGATAGGTTGACAAAGATCGCCCATTTACACCTGCAAAGGAAAGCATGGTCACCTGTCAAACAGAGAGAGCCCCAATCAGCACCACTCCTACCTATCGCTGCTAGATTGCCACCTTGCTTCTCATTCTCGGCCCCCTAGCTTCATTTTTACGCCATATTACTCTACCCTCTGAGTTATTGGGCTGTTCCTTTGCCTTGATGTCATGATCCGGGCGCGGAACCGGTTAGAATACCTCTTGTGACAGTCTAGGGAGTACTCAGGACATCTTCATCATTACCGAGGACGATAATAGACAACACTTGATAGCAGTGTCTTCAGCCTCGGGGCCTCAGAAACTCATTACCTCTCAGCAGTTTCTCTGCGACAATGTGTATTCGGAAAAGGCGATGGAGTCTGGCCGACTTGGTGAATCGAGCGAGGTGATGGCAAGCTGCCCTTCCCGAGGTTACGTGATCCGTGGTATCATCACCCATAGATCGGCTTCCAGGCCTCGGCAACCTCTACCCTATAATGTCCACCACAATCTCTCGCATGCCTCCACACCCATATATGTACCATGAGATTGGTTCCCATTAAACTTTCAAGCTACTTGGTTTCCACAAACACCAGATAAGGAGTTCCGTTTCTGTTCATGACATATCGCACAATGTCTTACACCGGAGAGACTGCATTTGTCACAGGTGGGGAGGCTTCATGGAGGCTTTAATTAGCAAGCCAACGCTGACATCGCTCTACAGGGGGCGCGAGCGGCATCGGGCGGTCGTTAGTCACATCGCTTGTTTCTAAGGGGTATGAACCTCGAACCGATGGCAAGCGAGAAACCTGCTAACCGCCTCATCGCCCGTAGGATGAAGGTCTTCGTTGCTGACCGTAATCTTGATGGGGCCGAGGAAGTCGCCAAAGATCTCAACAAGAACGGCCAAGCCGTCTGGCCGGTGCAGATTGATGTGGCGGACTGGGAGTCCCAGCGGACAGGGTTCGAAGCCGCCGTCGAAGAACTAGGCAGGATTGACTACGTCTTTGCCGTGGCTGGGATTACTGAGATACCTTGGATCCGCCGTCGCCCCAAGGCAACGGACTTTGAGAAGCCCGACCTTTCTGTCTTTGACATTAACGGGACTGGAGTTCTCTACACGTCAGCCCTGGCGATCCAGCAGTTTCGCCGCCAGGAGCCAAACAAGTATGGCTTTCGGGGAAAGAGTACGCTCAATATGGAAGTCAAGTTCCCAAGATGGATGCTTTAACTGACATGCCTTTCCGTAGTTGTGGCCGTAGCATCCGGTTGCGGCTTCTACTACATGCCGCTCCTCCCTATATACACTGCTTCAAAGCAGTAAGTCATTCCGCCCGCTCGAGTACAATAACCAAGTTCTAACTATGCCTAGTGCAATCGTGGGTTTCGTTCGCTCATTTGGCAAATACTTGCCCGAGGAAAAGATTACCCTCAACGCCATATGCCCCAACATCGTCAGAACTGGTATCTCGACCGGGGACTTTTATGACAAGGCCGACGCAAAGGGGCTACTCATCGCTGTAGAATCTCTTGTGGAGTCCTTTGAGTCTCTTCTTGGTGCGAACGACACTTCTGGCGAGGCTATCGAGATCTTGCCGGGCAATGATGGGTCGAGGATTAAGGAACGCCCAGCTTATACAAACGAGAAGTGCAAGCAGAGTGTGGAACTAACCATGGACCGGGCGCACCGATCCAGCAAGTTTAACCAACCTGTTGAGGAATGAGCCTATGGAACGGCTTTTAAGATTAGGTCTTGCCCAATTTTCATCTGTTAAATCTCATGGGTATCCAGGGTGGCCGAGCTGTTAACGCATGAGGATATTGCTGGCGACTTCATATGCTCAGGAACCCCCATGCCACAGCCGCTCCTCAGCAACAGTAAATACTACGTCCAGAAGCGTTAGTTTTTTTAATGCAAATCATCTAAACCCCATCCGCAACCCAGCATAAATATCTCATGTCACGAACACATATACCGCTCCCTTGCATCTCAGCCCAGGTCACCTTGGTCGGTTGAAATGTCGTAATAATAGGCGCCGACGTGACTACATGGACCTTTGATAACTACTACGGGACATGAGCAATAGAGGAATGAGCAATAGAGGAATGAGCAATAGAGGAATGAGCAATAGAGGAATGAGCAATAGAGGAATGAGCAATAGAGGAATGAGCAATAGAGGAATGAGCAATAGAGGAATGAGCAATAGAGGAATGAGCAATAGAGGAATGAGCAATAGAGGAATGAGCAATAGAGGAATGAGCAATAGAGGATGTAGTAAGACAGCGCCCAACCCAATACCAACATGAATCAATTATAGCCTAGCTTTCGATTCTAACAGAATAGGGAGGAGGCATTTGATGCGAAGCCGACGACGAAGATTACTTCGTTGTCTTCTCTTGTCAAATAGTCGTACACGATATAATTTAACATGTTAGCGGCTAATGCTCTTTGATGCGAACTGGTAAAGATCATACTTTCAAATTGCTGATCCATCAGTAGACTACGCCGTACCGTTTAAGCGGCAGTGGAAGGGGTTATAATCAACGCAAGGAGAATGCCGGCCCGTCGCCAATGCATCTGCATGCCTTGTAAATTCAGAAACTCACCACCCAGCCGCCAAAGACTACACATGGGCGATAACAGAACACGCAAAATCTGCTCCATCACTGCGGGACGCCTTCTGGCCGAGGCTGACGCCCAGCCGCGGTACTCGGCGGCCCCAGAGGTTTGTTCCCGTAAGGAGTAACGTCAATACCTAGCTCCTCGGCTTTGATGCGAAGCGCAAGACGGGCCGAATGGAATCTAGTAAAGGCGAATTGGTGGAACATGGCATACAGGCCTTTCTGGGGGAGCGGGCAGTAATTGATGAGCGATTCGCCCTCGGGGCCGAGAAAGAAGGCGTTTCCCTTTTCCCATCGTTCGTGACATTTCTTGGCCATCTCATCACCGAGAAGGGCCTGAATCGCACTCTTCGAGTTCATGTAGCCGGTGGCGAAAATGACCACGTCGGCCGCTTGGTACGTGCCGTCTTTATAGACCACACCATCCTCAGTAAAATGATCGAGCTCGGAATGCACAAGCTTGATCTTCTTGTCGGCTATGAGTTTGCAGCAGCCCGTGTCCCAGTAGAAGCCCCCCTGGTCAAAGTGGAACATGGAGTAAGCACCGCCGCCGTGGTAGCCGTCGTGGAGCCGGTAGCCGACGTTCCTGAGAGACTCGAGCAGATGGTGATCCAGTTCCCGAGCTTGTTTCTGCCCGCGAGCCAACAGCTCGTACTCGACAGACATTGGCTGCCGGAGGTAGGTGAATTCGTCTGCCACCTCTCCCGGCAGACCGCCTCTTCGATTTATCAACTCACGGGTGCGGAACAGATGTCGGACGCTCTTTTCCACTGACATGATATGGGTTGCGCTACGTTGAATCATTGTGACTTGACAACCACCCTCATGGAGCTCGTAGGCGAGGTCATGCGCAGAGGTGGCGGCACCGACGATGACGCAACGCTTTCCTTTCAACGTAGGATCTGAGCGATAACGCGAAGAATGAACGACGAGGCCACCATTCTTCTCAAACTCAGACATGCCTCTGACCTCAGGAACATTAGGCAAGGTTCCAGATATGCCCGTAGTAATCATCAAGTGACGGGGATGGATAACACGCTCGCTGCCGTCCTCTCGAATAACAGGCAAGGTCCACCTCCCCCGGTCTTCGTCGTAGACTGTGTTTGTGCCGTCGATCTGGGAGTTGGTCCAGATGTTCAGGTCCATTATGCCGGCGTAATGCTGTAGGAAACCAGCCAGCTGTTGTGCAGGCAAGAAAACGGGAAACCAGTGTGGGAACGGAATACAGGGCATATGGTTTGTGAAGGTGGGACCATGTAGAGAGAGTGAAGAGTAGCGGCTTGCCCAGCTGTGTGCCGGCCGGTCTTCCTTCTCTATGATGAGATGCGATATTCCCAGGACTTTGAGGCGGGCAGCCATAGCTAGACCGGTCTGTCCGGCTCCAACGATCACAACCGTGGGATCAAGGTCGTTGAACTCGGACTCATCCTGCCTAAGCTCCTGGTATGTGCGGCCCCTGCCCTCCGGGTCGTGAAGTTTTCCGCGCTCGTAGCGGTTCTTATCGCCACTCTCAGCGTCCCAACCTTGAACCGTCTCCAAGGCGGTACCGATAGTGTAGATTTTCCAAAACTTAAAGTCTGCCAGCTCAGCAGCCGAGCCTGTCTTGGCCGTGATTGGGCTGAGGCGGGCAACACCAACGCCAGTCCCATGTGCAAAGTCAAAGTTGATGTGGAGCAGGATGAACGAGAGATCGTCACCGAGCTTCTCCAAGGACGCGGGGGCGTGGCGGCTCACGCGAATATTCCTGATGCCCGTCTTTTGGAGCCGCTCCTGGAGCATAAGTCGAATGTTGTCATGGCCATGAAGAGTTCGGATATCCCATGTGAGCAACTCGACGTCCTTCCAGTAGCCGTCCTCGGAAATGTGGCCAAGAATTGCCTCGACATCTTGGGCTTCGACGGCCTCTGCAAATGAGTTCACGAAAGCTTCGACAATCCCGTCGACCTCCACACTGGCATAGTCTGGAGTGAGGCCAAGTTGATTGTTGGTCGGAAGTGTGGGCCGCTTGATGTGGCCGTAGTAGCCCAGAGTTTGAGACAAGGGCACACCAGCCCAGCCAATGGTTGTATCAGCATTGGACGGACGAATCGCGTCGTCATTCCAGTCTGGTACGGGGTCTTGAGTCATGGTTGGTTTAAGATACGTCGGTTGTGTTGCGGAGCCTGTAGCATCAGCCGTCCAGCAAGCGACGAGTTATTTAAACCATGCCCGCAAAGGTGCTATGTCTTCCTATGCCCCTACAGCCGATTCAAGGGCCCAAGAAGTGACTGTTGGGCTGGCTTGCCTCGGGCCGAGCACTGGACAGCTGCGAGCTGTCGTGGGTGCTTGCCCGAAAGCTCCAAGCCCACGGCTCGGAAACAGGGCCTTGGTCGTGGCAGACAAACATCATTCTTTGGCATTGATCCAACACAGGTCAGTCTCCTTCCGCTACCCATTCGTGAGTTGTTGGCATTTTCGAGGTGATTCGGCAGCGGACTGCTCGCTTGCGACACACCCGGGCCTCACGAGCCAGAGTGCGTGCTTACTCAGGTGCGTTAGAGACCTTGGTTATCCACCAAGCCACCGGCTCGTAGTCTGGAGGCGTGGCAATGCGCGCTGCGATTCACTATTCCACACTCTGAGCATGGCTTCAAAGTACGGGTCCAGTGATGTTCTGGGCCGACGGCTGAGTAGCTGCAGTTCAGCTCAAGAAGATGATGCTAACTAGCGACTGCCCAGATAACATTTGCCTTTGCCTTGATCAAGGGTGTAGAAGTCATAAATCATCAGGATTTATTACAAATGACTGTAAGATTGATGATCTTGGGAAACTCAACTCAGCATCTAACTAGGTCAACAAACAGAACCATAACATTTCTCATAGGTCTTATCAAGTCATATTCATCAATGTGGGCTTCCATGTGTATAGATTCCGCCAGCTTCCATATCTCCCCTTGGCAGAGGGTTTCTGGCAGCTATACATGCTCAATACCGACACATTGGAGAACACTGTCTGTCATCTCATAGAGATTTCCAAACCCTTTGACAACATCGTACAGGCCATCCAATGTCCTATCTTTCATTTGGGATCGTTCATCGCCCCCTAATCTCAGCTGCGACTTCTGCCAAACCAATGGCAACAGCGAGAAAGCGACACTACCAGGTGGCTGAGCAATGGTTGGCATGGGACCGAGCAGAAACTTACAATGTGTTGGGCAGGTATTTTGCCAGGTTTCTTTCTTTCAGCTCGATGAAATTCTGGGTGATACTTTGAAGAGAATCCACAACTTCATCAGAGGCGTGCCATATCTGATAAAGACTCTTGATTCCTAAACGGCCGCTGGTGATAAGATGTACGATATGATGGTTCAAACAGGCCTTTGCTGTGCTGTTTCCATCGTCAGCCGGCCCAGCCTTTCTTGCGACAGAACCAGAGAGGACAGCGTTACTGATAGTAGATTAAAATGACGTTCACGAATAGGGTCAGGGAGCCATGCGCCCCAGGCAGTCGTGCTGCTAGCTGTAACTTGGCCGCTGCTGCCTGGTGCCACTCATCCAACTTAGAGAAGGAGTCTCTGAGCTCTTGGAAGATGTAGTCGGGGCACCTGGTCTCGGGCTCAGGCCCTGGAGGGTAGCACAACATCAGAATGCCATTCATTGCCACCGCAAGCTCGCATAGTGAAACCGCCAGCTGCGCCAACGCCCGCTTTGTCGCCGGATCATATACCTCAGAGGCATAAATCTCGTCCTTGAAGTCTTCCTGGAGTAGCCCTGGCTGAGAAAAGTCGAAGTCGGTTGGTTTGATCTGGAGAGTGCGCCGGAGACCAAGGGCCATGATTCTATCGCGGAGAATGCAACACCGCCATAGACGCTTGAGGGTCGCTCTGCATCCAACTCCGGCTCCCTTACTTTGATACTGGTCTGCGCCACCTATCCTTGCGAAGTGGATTGCTGTGCTGAGCCAGAAGCTGTTGGTCCTGTCGTAGATTGTTGGGGCATGGTAGGTCAACATGAGTGCCACTTGAGCGCTGCAGACGTCGTCTCTTTGCTCGTCCGTGTAAAAGAGTGTCTTGAATATGCGTGAGTGCCATATGTAATTAGATTCCTCGGTATGACTTGGCTCTCACCTTTGTAACAGAGTAAAACTTCGATCGAGCATGTCGGGCAGAAGGCAAGCCCAGATCCTCGATTGTCGACGGGGAAACGAACTAGAGTTAAACTGTCATTAAGGCCGTTTTAGACCGTTTTGAAAGATGGGCTTACGGGGCAGGCGATAAATATCATGGCCTGAAGAACAGCCAGAGACAAGTGTCCAGTCCATCGCTCATCGTCCGGTCGTGAATCATACATGGCCCAGAAGTCGCCTTCATGAATGATGGGCAGGATAGGATGAACATGCAGAAAGTATTGCCGAATGAAATCGTCTAGTAACGGCTTTACTGGCAAGTGAAGACAGCCTCTCTGCTCAAGAAACCTTGAATCATCTTGGTCCAAGTCCCACGTGAATTTAGCAGAGACGAAATGGTAGCATGAGAACAGCACCAGGGAGTGTTCTTTGGCTTCCTGCCCTCGGCCACGAAATGGTTGGTTAAAGGGCCTTCGGGTCGCCCTGACTGCTTCTCCCAGGTGCGATGGCTTATTGAACAGGGCAGAGGAGAAGGCGGCATCAGGGAGGGCATCGACTGTTGGACCGTCTGCGCCTCTGTCGCCTCTGCAGGTGTCTGGCGATTCTGACTGGATGTTGCTCGGTGTGGCTCCCGGGCGCTCGTTCGTCGGGTTGAGAATCAGCGAGAGCTCCTCAGATGGCTCTGATGACTCCACGCCCAAACCGCTAAAGAAGGCATCCATGTCAAAAAGTTCCTCCAGTTGAAGTTCCTTCCCGCTCGTCAGGTCTTCGCAGGGATTCTGTTGGCTCTTGTGGTATGCATCTGCCGGACTGACACGTAACTCTACGGGCTCCTCTTTGGAGGATTCTTCTTCTTGGTCGCAAGCCTGAGCGTTGGCAGTGAAGCTGAGCTGCTCATGCTCTTGCCACCCTTGATACAGAGTCGCCGGTTGCAGCGGTGTCCTACTACCATCTGTCACCCATGGTTTCCTCACATAACAATGTCTAAACAAAAGTTACCATACCAGTCACGTCGCCGCTGGGGGACGGTGCATTCCCGCTTGTCAAATGTGCAATTCGAGCACGGAGAGCCATGAAAAGCGACATCGCAGCGAACCTTTCTCGCCCTGCAAGGCAGACAGGCTCGCGGGGCGCGACGTCTGAGTCTGCCGCCAAGTTTGACAGAATTGAGCGGGGCTGCCATCTTATTGATGAAGACTTTGGAGTCGTCGACTCCAGAAATGGGCAAATATTTGAAACTGGTTCGGCCGGCTTTCACGTTCAATGTGGTTACGACTCCCACGAGACACGGCAGGCTGCAGAGCCCACTGCTTAGCGCCTCGCCTCTGTCAGACCTTGGGTTGCCGAGGGTAACTTGGCGCGGGAGAGGGGCCGCCGCAGGTTACTCTACTAAGCTGGGGCCAAATCAAGTATAATCCGATGGCAGAGGGGTCTCGGTCCTGCCCGAACGGCTTTTTGCTCCTTCAAGGGCAAGTTACTTCCGCAATGATAAACATAATTCTCTTTATCATATCATTGACATGATAGCCCAATATCATCACAGCTAAGGCTCGACATGAAGCCTGCTGTATGTAGTCAGAGTCAACTTCTGGATATCACACTGAACTTGTCGCAACCATGAACCTCGACGTTATCTGTAAATGACGCCTCTATTTGCTTATAGTATATCAATCGAAGTAATGGGTTTTCCTGCCTTCACTCCTCAGTTGGGATGCCAACCATTCGTTGCCCAGGATCCGCATCTCATCCCGACTTTCACAGCTTGGCGAGTCGGCGAGGCTGCTTGGTTGGATCGGGCGGCAGGTCACGATACTTCTCGTACAGTTTCAAGGCATCCGGGTTCGCTACCGTCCCGCTGGCGCTGACTTTGCGGCCATTCACAATGTGCTTGACGTTGATCTCGCACTTCTTCCCATTGACCGTGAACGGGATATCCGCAACCTCAAAGATATGCCTTGGGACATGCCGCGGAGAGCAGGCTTCTCGGATCGCAGACTTGATGCGAGTCTCGATCTCTGAGGTGAAGGGCTGCCCAGGCTTCATCTTGATGAACAGTAAGACCCGCTCATCTTGGTCCACGTCGCGTCGCTGTCCGACACAAACACTGTCCAGCAGCTCGGGAAAGGTATCTGTAATTGCGTATATCTCAGCAGAGCCAAAGCGTACTCCTGATGGATTGAGAACGCCGTCACTAGAAGGCCGTTAGTCTGGATGTTTTCTCGCTCAACCACGCACGACTCACGATCTTCCAAGCATCACGATGCCATTGGTGTCACCCAGGCATTGAACAAAATCTCCTTGGCACCACACCCCAGAGCCGAACCTCTCAAAATAGGATGACTTGTACTTTTCCCATCCATCTTTGCCAACAAATGCAAGTGGCTGGCTTGGGAATGGCTTTGTGCAGACCAACTCACCTGGGGCTCCAGAGCTCTCGACTGAGACAGGGCCAGTGGTTGCCGGGTCGTAAATGTCCACGGCCATCCCAAGAGCCTTACACTGGATCTCTCCGGCATACAGAGGAAGAAGTGGAGTACCAGCAACAACTGCGACAAGTCAGCCACGCTTGTATCATAGCTGTCAAACTTGGGCTGACTGCATACAAGACCCTGCAATGTCGGTCCCTCCGCTCATCGACACGAGGTGCGTGGAAGGCGGAAACGCAGTGGCATAGAACCAGCGGTACAGGTCCTCAGCCAGCGCGGATCCCGTAGAAGTTACAACTCGCAACTTGCTGAGGTTGAACTGCTCGCCTGGTGGTGCGCGCAAGCATTAGCAGATCCCCACACTGTTGACCTGAGTTACGGGATGATATCTCACGAGGCTCGATATCCAGGTTTTTGATCGTCGAGAGGTAGCGAGGCGAAGTCCCAAAAACACCGACACTAGAGTCATTTCAGCACTACTCCTTCGTGAAACCACCGTTGGACGAGCAAGCAAATACCCGAACTCTTCGGCTAGCTCCAGCAAGACTGTCGGTCGAGGGTGAAAGGGAGAGCCATCGTACAGAAGCATGGCGGCGCCGCACGAGAGGTTGATCAAGTTCAACACCCACATCACCCACGATGTCTAGAGGCAGTCAGTTCAAGCTCCGGAGGATGTTTCGTCGCGACGGACGGTTGTATACTGAAAAACGACATCGGTCGCTCGAACATCGTTTTGTAGAACCATATCTGTTTTCACTTTCAAAGCAACGCCCTGAAATTCCCATGTCAATACCCAAAGTTTCGAGATCAAGATACTAGGCCGGCTCGCTTACTCCAGTAGAGTGGACTATGCACTTGGGAGCTCCTGTCTATAGGGATCCGATTAGCCGACGCCACTGGACGATGTGTCCAAATGCAGACGAACCGTTCCCGAAGAATACAAAATGAAGGCCGGATGAGAAAAAGGGACCATGTCGAATGTAAGACGATGGCCTGTGTCACGAGAAAGGAAGTCTTCAAGGGTGCATCCACCATCTGAATCTTGGATATTCGTCTCCAGGTGGCAGGAAGGGATAACAACAACGTCACTCAGGTTTCTGGTAGCCTTCCTGAGACCAACAGCCCACTGCCTGATGCGATGTGCCAGGCAAGTAGTCTGGCCCCCGTAGATGTAACCGTCGTCAGCGAATACGATCTTTGGAGATACCTGCGAGTATCGATCAACAATGCCGGCAACTCCCATTTCACACGACATCGATGACCAGACAGCGCCGATGGAGAGTGCCGCCAGAGCAATCGAAATGGCATGGACAGAGTTAGAAATGACAGCCGCAATGACATCGCCACGCGTCACCCCAGAATTCACCATGGCGCTACGCAGCTGACGAACGCGCTCTCTGAGATCTCCCCAGGAGACCTGTTTCAGGTCAGAAGTTGTCTCTCGGGCAAAATAAATGGCCACGTCTTCATCCCTGCGGCGGCGCAGAACCATCTCCGCGATGTTGAGCGACTCGGTCGGGAAAAACTGCGGAGGAGGAAACATGGCGATTGACGACGATCCCTAACATGGCATGTCAGCGCTTGAGGGGGGTTCCAGTAGTGACAATGATCCAACTTCCAGACTCTAACTACCTTGAATTCAAGCATTGGGCCGATGTTTTCATGATTATCAGGGCCAACCTTCAGCCAGGAGTACGCATCCCGCCAAAAGTCCTGGAACGTTGCAGCATCCACGGACCATCTGTGCAAGTCCTCGTAGGTTCGCAGATCTATAGCGCGTTTCTTGTTAACATGGCGCATGAACTTTATCACCTCCGTCTCATGGGTGTCTCGAGGCTCCCATAAGGGCGCCTTTCGCTGCCTAGTCATGTTTGGGTGGGATGATAGCAGACCGGCCACCTGCTAGTGATTTGAAGCGAATGGTCAAACAGTAGAAGTGAGACTGGTTCTTAGTCATTGGAGAAGCCGACGCCAGATTTGAGTCTCTTCAGGTCATGATGTCAGACTAGCAATTTTGACCAAGGGCCTCAGGCCTCGGTCCTGCAGGTGAGCTCCCGGCTAGCGCGTCCAGGGTTTGGTAGCAGGTCTACACCTACAGAGTCAGAGCAGTAACTACCTACTTTCGCGTCTAATCTCCGCGGTGGTTGAGATGTCGTGGACTTGCTTGGCGTGATTGGATTATCGCGTAGCCTCGGTCTCAGAAAGATAGCCGGGAGGTGCAGATGCAGAGCAGAGCCAAAAGCTTAACCATTGACATTATCCAAAGCCCTTCTCACTGGAACACATCGCGTTCTCAATGTCTTGAACGGATTTGATTCTTGGCCATGAACAGGGGTGTCATTTCTGCGTAGGTTTTTCATACATGTGTCGCTACCCTAGTCATGTGTATTTATTTTAGTTGCCTCGGGTATTCGGCTATCATGACAGACCCGCGTCCCATTGCACGCAACAAAGACATTGCCGGAAGGGTCGAGTCATACAGCACCCTCCTGTCTCAGCTGCTTCACTTCGGAAGCATCAATACCGAGCTCAGTAAGCACCTCATCTGTGTGTTGCCCGAGGCGAGCCGGCGGAGTTCTGAAGCTGGTTCCTGTCTCGCTGAACTTGACCGCTGGCCCGAGGACGTTGATCTGGCCCGATTCTGCAGCGTCTGTGTCCATCTTGGCAACCATCCCCCGCGCAGTGGCCTGTGGGTGTGCAAAGGTTCGCTCCATGTTGTTGATTGGCGCAAAGGGCAGACTTGTCCCGCTGAAGATGCAAATCCAGTCCTCGGTCGTCCTGGCCCCGAAGGTGTCGTTGAAGATCGGGCCGAGCAGGTCGCGGTTTTCTACTCGCTGGGGGTTTGTTGAGAAGCGCTTGTCGCCGATGAGCGTTTCCAGACCTAGCAGTCTGCAGAGATCGGCAAACTGGGCATCGTTGGTGGCGCCACAGACAAGATGCCCGTCTTTCGTCTTGAAGGCGTCATACGGCGCGATGCTAGGGTGCTGGCAGCCCCAGCGCTGAGCCTCGATGCCCAGGTTCAACCACGCCAAGCCTACATTGGTTAGAAGACTGATCTGGGTCTCGAAAAGAGACGCGTCTACCCGTTGGCCTTGTCCTCCACGCTCGCGGGCGTGGAGGGCCGCAAGGATTGCTCCGTGCAAATATAGGCCGGTTGCCATATCCACGATCCCGATGCCAGGCCTCACCGGGGGCCCGTTTCGTTCACCAGTCACATGGAGGAGGCCGGCTTCTGCTCCGGCGATTGGATCATATCCGCCCCTGCTGGCAAAAGGCCCAGTCGTCCCGTATCCTGCAATTAGGCCAGGGGTTCAGTACCTGCTTCCAGGCCGGGCTGTGGATCATGATGGACAGGTGCTCACCGGAGATGCTTGCATATACGAGACGAGGATTGTGTTCCTTCAATGACGCATATCCTAATCCCAAACGGTCCATGGTACCTGGCTTGAAGTTTTCGACTCTTTGTCGAGACAATGTGCGACCATGGTTAGCCGAGGTGCCCCTGTACCATGTAGCGCCTCAATGCCTCATCCGAGTCGGAGTGTTTTTACTCACAAGACATCTGCATTTTTGGCCAGTTTCAGGAGGATCTCCTTCCCCTTTGGATGCTTGATATCCACGGTGACGGATCTCTTGTTGCGGTTGACAGCAGAGAAGTAGTTGGACATGGGGCCAGCCGCCTTCTTCCAAGTCGCAGTCTCGCCCTTCAGCATCCAGTGCCTTGTATCGTCCTTGTAATGTGTAATTCAAACATCAGCTCAAAGACTTTGCAGATGCCAATTGCCAAGTTGCAAATGAAAGTTGCCCCTCCCTTACCCCTTTCCCAATCGCTTCAATCTTGATAATGTCTGCGCCATAGTCTGCCAGGATCTGCGTGCAAAAGGGTGCCTGTAACGTGTCTCCTGTATTGGTTTCCGATAATTTACGTGAAGGAGGGCGTTTTCTTACGGCTAGGACTCGGGATAGATCCAAGACCCTTATCCCTTGGAGGGGGCCTCCGTTCTCCTTTGCGCTATAAGCCGTAGCTATCGACGAAAGCCATCGTCTTGTGAGTTGTCGGGACGTCCTTTTCGCAATGGAAGGTATCGCCAATCGTGTTCGGTCGTGATAGAAGCTATGCTTTTGCACAATTCGGCATGGTTGACGATACATCTTGGCGAGCTACCCCGTCAAGACACTGCGTGGAGTGGAGAGGCTTTGGCAAGAGAACACATATCAAAGAGCCTTTGATGCCTCCGTCTTATTAGCCGGCATTTATCTTTGTATAGATATCACTCAATACTGGGCTTTGGTCTACCTCTGCCTCTAGTCACAGTCCCACCACCAAACGCAACTGTAGAGAGTGACCTCGGATAACAGCGTCCCTGGCATCCATCATTCATCCGGCCCCGGCTGGCAGAACGGGATACCCAGTAATGGGCTCGGTACTGGATGCCTCGGGCAACGCACAGGTGGGCCGTTGAATCTGATCAATGAATACGTTTTCTGCTGTAATGAGGATACCACAACCGAATCTAACGCCCTCTCACAATACCCCTGCAGCATCCACTCCAGGTCCCAAATGCTAATAAAATGTGCACATTCGAGATCCAGACGGTCTATAGAATGAGGTCTAATAACTTTTGGGTAGCCCCAAAACCCGTTGGCCTACGTAGTTCTTGATCATCTCCCCACTGACTGGAGCGATTCTCGCCAGTGTAGACTCTCTGAAGTAACGCTCCACATGATATTCCTTCGCGTACCCCATGCCTCCGTGTGACATAATAGCCCTCTCCGCAGCTTTAAATGCTGCCTCTGAAGCCAAATACTTTCCTGCATTAGCATACTCTCCATCCTGATAGCCTTGATCATACAGGCGCGCTGCCAAGTAGATCATTAGCCGAGCGCTCTCGAGATTCATCCAACACTCGGCCAGAGGGTGTTGGATTCCTTGGTACTTTCCAATGGGATTTCCAAATACAACTCGCTCGTTGGCATAGTTGCAGGCCCGGCGCAGCGCCGCATATCCTAGGCCTAACGCCTCCGCACCCACAAGAATCCTCTCAGCATTCATGCCGAGCATGATCATCCTAAAACCGTCGCCTTCGTTTCCGATCAGGTCGCCAGCTGGTACTTTCCAGTCATCGAAAAACAGGGCATTTGTGTCAACCGCAGAGCGCCCCATCTTGGGTATCTCTGTGATCTGTACAGCGGACCGGTCAAGATCTGTATAGAACAAGGAAAGCCCCTGGCTAGGTTTCTTGACCTCCTCCAGTGGCGTGGTTCTGGCGAGGACCAGTATTTTCTCTGCCACCTGGGCTGTCGAGATGAACACCTTGGAACCCTTTAGTACGTAGTGGTCCCCGTTCCACCGCGCAAAGGACTGCAACCGGAGAGTATCCAGACCAGTGTTGGGCTCTGTTACTCCGAAACACGCTCGTTCCTCGCCTCGGATGAGAGGCACCAGCCACCGCTCCTTCTGCTCTTTGGACCCGAACTTGGCGACAGGCTCCAACCCAAAGATGTTCATATGTACTGATGAAGCCCCATTCATGCCTGCACCAGACTCGGATATTGTCTGCAGCATGATGGCAGCCTCAGATATCCCGAGCGCAGAGCCTCCGTAGGCTTCGGGGAGGCAGATCCCCAGCCACCCGTTCGAGGCTAGGTCCTTGTACAGCTCCCAGGGAAACTTGTGCTCCGTGTCTCTTTCTAGCCAGTAATCGTCGCTGTATTGAGAGCATATCTTTGAGATGGCTTCGCGAACTGATATCTGAGACTCAGTCCACTCCGGGAGGTGGTTTGGAAGAAATTCGGTGGCCCTGGCGTGAATATAACGTCTACCAAATATGGGCGAGGCGCCCAGTGTTTTGTTCGAGGCGACGAATCCATGCGTTCTCGATGACCAGCGCCAGGATCGCGATGGTCGTATGCTGGTGACCAAATGGCTCCGCATGGTTTCGGTGGTGTTAAGTAGGTAGTGTAGGAGCTAAGGTCCAAAGAATCGACGCAACTACTTACAGCCAGGGCAACAGTATTGCAACTGGAGGGCCTGGAGTGTGTTATACTACGCAGTAGACCATTATCTCCAACCGTGGCCTTATGATTGTAAAATGCCCGAAGCGTCTCACGTTTAGACTAAGACCTTGCGTCACATTGCAGTCCCTTGATGGAGGGCAAGCTCCGTGGCTGTTTCGCTCCACAGCCGAGAAACGAAGCTTGGCCTGGCAGGGAACGCATTTCTGGCAGCGAATGGGCAACACGCAAAAATGTCCGAGCCGAGGTTATCAGCCATTTCCGAGGCGATTAGGCAATCCCGACAGGACCTTTTCGTCTAGACAGGGCCCTTCTTAACTGTATACTGTCTCAGCAAGGGCTATTCAGCGGCATCGTAGAAGAAAGTGCTCGTAATTAAAGAAAGGCGACGCCGAGTACCTTGTGAAGCTGGGACAGTGGCAAGACGTATTGAAAAGATCGCAAAGGGTTACTCAAAACCTCGGTCCTCTGTTTGTACCTTGGTCAGAATACGTGCACAGCAGCTGTTAATAGCAGCTGAAGAGCGATCGAACCTGGGCTAAAGGACCCCCAAGCAAACATGGATGCAATTTTCAACGCCTGTGTCCCCTTCGCCGTGGGTTGTTGCTCTGGCATGGTTGCAACTGTCTGTATCCAACCCATCGATACAGTCAAAGTCCGGATGCAGCTGACGGATCAAAGCAATGGCACAAAATCCCCCTGGTCTGTTGCCAGGAGCGTTGTCGCACGAGATGGTCTGCTGGATCTCTACCAAGGTTTGTCGGCTGGGCTCCTCCGGCAGCTGGTCTACGGCACCCTCCGGCTGGGCCTCTTTTCCACCTTTGACCAACACCTTGAGCGCAGGGCACACGAACGGGGCACGACGCTGGGGTTCGGTGGGAGAGCACTCGCCGGACTCAGTGCTGGTGCTCTGGCCGCCTTGGTGGGAACGCCGACTGAAGTGGCTCTGATACAGATGCAAGCCGACAGCATGAGACCGCTTGCGCAACGGAGAAACTACTCGTCTGCCTTTGATGCCCTCTGGCGCATCGCAAAGCACGAAGGGGTCCTGAGCCTCTGGAAGGGCGGAGCACCCACCATTATTCGAGCCATGTCTACCAATTTCGGCCAGCTGGCCTTCTTCTCCGAGTCCAAGCATCAGATCAGCAAATGCTCTTCCATGTCTCGAGAAAAGCGCACAGCATTGGCGGCTGCCATTGCCGGTTTCGCCGGGGCATTTATCAGCCTGCCCTTTGACTTTGTAAAGACACGTCTGCAGAACCAGTCGATGGCTGGGCCTTCCAACGGCCTCCCCATGTACTCTGGCACCTTGGATTGTTTCGCCAAGGTGATGCGCAGAGAAGGTCTTTTGCGCATCTACCGGGACTTTTGGCCATACTTCTTGAGGATTGCACCTCATTCGTAAGTCATATTTCCTTTGCTGTGCCGCATCTTGGACATTTATCCCCAGCATACGGCTGACCAAACACCAATCGCAGCACTATTGCTCTGTGTCTTGCGGACTGGTTGAACGACCTCATTCTCAACCGCAGATAAAAGAGAACAGACGGTGAAACCAGTTAACTGGAAAAGGCCAAATACTGTCTCCCCTGGTTGACAAGCGAACCATGAACTTGACGAGAGAGGACAGTCGCGATGTAAAAGTTGCCACTGGGGCTGCCGCAAACAGTAGACTATGGCGGGTCGGCGAACGTCGAGAGGGCGTGAAAAGGAGCTATACAAACGGACCTCCCTATCTTTTATCCTACGTCTTCCCGCTGCATCATGAACCGAGAGCTGGTTTCCTTCAAGGGCTGTCAGGTAGCCTAGGTTGCTGCCATTATGTCCTCATGTTCCCATCGGTGTTCAAGTCATGGGTATGCCGAATGATCGCCGCTGAATATGCAGAGTGGACCTAGAGAGGATACAAACACCCCATCAAGTAGATGTTGCATACGCAAACTACCAAGCTGGCTCTGAAATATTGACTGGGTTCTGCATATACACATGATTGAACCAAACGAGCCACAGTTACCACTCACATCGAGCAAACTTCTATCTCAGCCGTTCTAGAACTCAAAGGCGTCGAGAGCGTCATGGTCGTCTATGAGTGCACAAAGCCGACCAATAAAATCCAGCGTCGTCTCTTTGCTTTGCATATCAGGCATTACACTGGATGGTGTGAGAGTAATCGTCCAGTACCACAGGGCGCCAAATGCCTGTCTTCGCAGTTCGAGCCACGCTTCTTGCACAGTAGTCTTGGGCCCTCCAGCCTTCTCCAATTCAGCCACGTAAGCCTGAACCATTTCGTGTTCCCAAATGCGACGGTTGCCGGCAGGAACTGAGGAGCCCAAAAGGTAAGCAAGATCGCGAGACCAGTGACCCCTCGACATGGCCTGCCAATCCGCCAGGCCCATATGACTGTTCTCCGTTATATACCAGTTCCCTTTTGAGGCCACAATGAATCAGTATTCATCCAGGATATGCGCATGCAGATGGGGGAATTTGAACTTGACTGGAACCACATACCGAGGTGGACGTCTCCGTGGACTGTTGTCTCTGGTAGGGACGCATTTCGCTCCACCGATTTGATAGTAGCGGGCCAGATTTCACCCTCTCTTGCAAACAATCTCGGGGGGATAACGCTCTCTGCGGCTCTAAACCCATTGCTACAGACCTTCTCCAGGTCCAAGTTCACAACCAGACCGTCAAACCGGTCCTTATAACGCACAAGGCTCTCAAAGAAGGGTTCCTTGGATTGGTAGTTTTGACCGTGTAACTTGGCCAGGATCTGAATCTGCTCAGCAACCTGAGGTTTGGTCAAAGCCGTCTTGTGGGTGCAAAAGGTGGCAGAGCCGCCCATATCTTTGAGCATGATCATGGACGCCCACGACATAGGGTTGTAGCCAGCAAAGTACGCCTCGGGGGCCTCGATGTCCAGACGAGGGCGTACGTGATTGTAGAAGCAGACCTCGCTGTAGGTGCCGGCGTTGGATAGTATGATGCGGTTCTCCACGGCGTGCGCGGCTTTGCAGAAGACCGATGCTGGGAGCTTGCCAGGGTTGATGCCCTCCCATTCAAGCAGTTGGATGCGACGTCGGTTGGAGGATCCGTCATCCTTGGGACCAAGCACAAACCTCTTCACGACAGCGTCCCCGGTGTGGGGAGCCAGGGTAGCAGTCAACCATTCAGCTGTGACAGCCTCGTAGGAGATAGGGATATCCCCATACTTTTGCGGGATGGGCGGGTTGGCCTTTTCCTGCTCACAGCATTGTCGTATGAGCTGGACGATGTCACTCCGGGCAGGGTGCTGAGGAGACATTGTGCTGGTATCAAGTTGGATGGAGCTGAGACAGGTTGCTGTTCGTCCGGCCTTGGGTCATGGCAGCTAGTGACACTCACATGCCACGCCACGCTACTCTTTAGGCTTATATCCATCCGGGTCCGTGGAAACGTCTCACTGGATGTACAATCGACAACCCCTGGCCACATTTCTCGGATCGACAATGTCCAATCAGAGTCTAACCCCGCAGTTCAAGTAGCCGCAAGGCTTGCGGTTCGGTTGCATGAGATCCGCGGCATTCCCGAACATTCTGTTGTACTGAGGCACGGATGCCTCGGTGACCTTTGTTCTCGGTTCCTCATCGCGACACTGGCACAGAGCATCATTAGAATGGCCACACGATCTCGTTGGTCTTGGCGTGGCGCTCCCAACGGATCGTGCTAACGCGATGGGGACCCAATACCGGCTCTCAATATCTAGGCTTGTTCTTCACGCTGAGTGGCTCGTTAGTTAACGGCCCCATGATCATCGTGTTTGCTCAGAACAATGCACCGACTCGAACAAAGCGCGCCGTCAGCTCAGGCGTGCAGCTGACCCTAGGCGCTGTAGGAGACATCATGGGCTCCACCGTGTTCCGGTCTCAAGACGCTCCAACCTATACTCCAGGAGTCATCATGGTGATTTGCAGTACCACTGCCATCATTTGTCTCAGTGGTTTGCTGGCCCAGCATTTTCATCGGTTGAACAGGCTCCACAGAGAGACAGGCCGCGTGTTGGAGGGTCAGCAGGGATTTGTTTTTACACTCTAACCTCAACGGCCAACCTGCAAGCTCTGTTTAATCGTGTATCCATGAGCTTGAGAAGTTTCAGTCAGCACGGTATTTGCTTTGCAGGCCCGTATGGGCGTACATATACCAGTGGCATTCCCGCTCTTTGCTTCAGCTTCATCCCAGCAATGGTCAATGGAACCTGGAGAGCCCAGAATCACAATTCGTCCGAGGTCATTCAGTACCGAGGTCATTCATTTAGTAAACTCCCAGGCCCTAGTAGAAGCAGTACGTATTTACGGAACTCAATTCAATCTTACCTTATTGGCATCATGTCTCCTTGCATGCTGTTGTAGACAACGGCATGCGGCATGTCCACGATCCCACTTGGAACCGCATGAAGACAATACGATTTAACCAGGTCTTAGAGAATAGTGATCAAGAGGCTGGAATCCTTCGAGGATGTTGTATTGAACATATGACGTCTCTTCCCTTAGGGCGATACGGATGTCAATCCATCATCCAAGAGAGCACGAGGTCATCAAATAGATAAACATGCCTGGTAAGCCTAGAATGCCCTCGGCTAGACTCTCTGTCTTATGCCGAGGGGTTGAGAGCGATTTACTCAGGGTCAAGGGTGTGCCGGATATCGTAATCAGCTTGACACAACTCCTGGAACTGTGTGTAACCTCGGGCTTTATCAAATTATATACGGAGCGGGCTACATGCAGCTGTAGGTCTCATGTGCGATTGCGCAATGCCTGGCCCGTTGCCATTGAAACTGCCACCCCAGATGCCTTCAAAAGAGTCACAAGCCATGGAAGGCCTATACAACAAGTTGAGACCCTTCCTAGAAGCAGAGGGCCTGGAACCCAGCCTATATCGAATACTCACAGAAGAATTCGCCGGCGTAGGGGCGGAACCGACAGATGTCACTTACGACGAAGTCCAATGCCCCGGGACTGTCCGACCGGCCATCTGGTGCGCCCCTCTGTCAGCTTCTCCGTCCCGTGTAATATTGTACATACACGGAGGAGGCTTCATCGGGGGTTCTCCATCAAGCCATCGCAAACTCGCGGCGCATTTAGCCAAGAGGGCAGGATGCCACGCCATCATCATTGACTATCGAAGAGCACCAGAGCACCAATTCCCCAAGCAGATTGAGGACGTCATTGCCACATACAAGTGGTTGGTCAACGAAAGAGGCATCGTCAGGAGGAACATCGCCTTTGCGGGAGACTCTGCTGGCGGAAATTTGACGGTGTCGGCCTCTTTGGCGGTAAGGAACCTTGGCCTGGGCGCCCCAGCAGCGATCGTCGCATTCTCTCCTTGGATAGATATGAGGGTAGCTGGAAATTCGTTCCAGACAAACGCACACAGTGACAAACTGGTGGTGCAGGAGGCTTTGCAGGATGTGGTCGGCGCGTATCTCGGCGAGGCCTCTCTCAACGACCGACTGGTTGACTTGCTTCACGCAGATCTCGAGGGCCTTCCACCCATGTATCTGGCAGCAGGAACGGCTGAAGTCTTGCAAGACGACGCGACTCGACTGTTCAACAACGCAAAGTCGGCGGGCATCAAGGCACATTTGGAATTGGCCCAAGATATGCAGCATGTCTGGGTGTTTATGGCAGGAAATGCGCCAGAGGCGGACAAGACTCTTGATGAGGCTGCGCGGTTTATCAGCAGTAATCTAGGAACTTTAAGTAATTGAGCGCTCAGCACCGAATATATATCGTGTACAGTTACCCTCCTGTATGAAAGAAACATCGTTATACGTGAACAAGGCCACCTCCATGCAGTCCATGGTAGGGCCAGAACGATGAGAGCAGTTACCGCCCTGCCATTTCAGGGCAAGGTGAAATAAAATGTAGAGGATATGAAGTATGGGATATCTTTTGGCTCAGGGCAACAGCAATAGCAGCCGGAGACCTACCAACGGTTCTCGGTGAGATCAAGACATTTATGCACGAATCATAAGAATGATCATATCACACATCCGGGCTTCGACGCATGGGCCCATCTAAAGATAGATGAGATTTCATATTAAGAGCGTGTGAACTAAGAGATAACAGCAACGGGGTTCTATATATTGCCTGTTCTTGTGTGGTTTACGTAGCCACCCTTCGCTTACTGTCTGTCTTGCACAAAAAGCAGCCCACAGGTCTTAGTAAAGTGCACCGCGATTATAACTCTGAAGCCCCGACTAGTGACAATAAACCCCCTAACCTCCCTACTCGAAGAATGGACCTTCTCGGGACATTCCCGAATCTTGTCACTCTCCGTGAGCCTTGCCTGGTCAGCTGCGCTCAGCCCCGGGTTAGTAAGCCGGACCCCGCCGTTCCGGAAGCAAGAAGTGGGTCCGGAAGCTGCGTCACTTCCGGTTGGATACCCGCCGGTTTGAACAAGTGACTAAGCAAGCCGGGCCCACTTACGCCGCCCTTCAATGACGAGGATCGGAACGGCTTGTGCGGGTCACCTTGCTTAGTCAAGCCTGCAGGTAACCTAACTGTGTGGCCGTCAACTCCAATCATGGGTAGTTATATGTCCCGTCGCCAGCCAGTGCTCCATCGGCTATGAGTTAAGTTATGTCCTAGACGGCGGTTTATTTAGGATGATCAAGGCCAGCGATAAAGGAAGTCAGCTCCAGAGCATTCTGTTGTCTCAAGACTCATCCTCATGGGATAACGATAAATTGCTAAAGTGTCTTTATGCTGATGACAGGATGCACCCGGGGCCTAAGAAAGATCCTTTAGGAACTACTACTTACTAAAAAAAAGTAGAAACATTCTCATTGAACGATACCAACCGCATATTGCAATTCTTCAGTCTTAGTTATGATGTAGGCAAGAATTAATGCTCCAAGCCAGAACTCTAGGGTAGGTAACCGGGGAAATTAGCCGAGGGCCGGTAGCGAGACGCCTCGGCTATCTACAAAGAGCCGGGCTCCTTCGCCGCATGGACCCCTGGCTTTCCCCGCATACTTTCTCCCTAGCATGATCTAATTCACAAAGCGCGATTCGCTTGTTAAGCACAGATCGTCGAAGGAGGTGGGGGAACCCCCGGATTCGAGTCTTCCGTCGTTTTCGCTTCCTTGTTTGAGCTTTGGGCATGTCGTCGGCCTCTGTTTTCAAGCATTAAGTTAGCGTCGCCTGGAAAAGATTTTTGGTTGTGGTTGCGGCACTCTGCTGCCGTGATGGCACTCAGAGGAGGCCCAAAGACATCTCCTGAGAGCCCTCCTGTCTAGTCTTGGATATATTCGCGCCACCTCCTGGCTTATTCCAACGCTCACATATCCTTGGTTCGTCCCACCGGACCCAAACCCAGGCTAGGCCTGCGAGGCTACTGCATTAAGATCTGCGAGGTGGTGTCCGACGGGTCTTCGGACTGTCCAAAAACCCCATGGGAAGCGGGGAACCCTGCACTGCGGTGCGGATTGATTCTTTCTTAACCCTTCGTAGTTTCCTGTCCCTCCCCTTGCCCTGCCTTGCGCTGAGATGGGCCTCAATATCCAGCCTCTCACTTGACTTGCACCACGAGACATCACTCAATTGACGAATTGCCGACTTTGACCTTGGCCTTCGGCTTCCATATTACCACTCACTCCACTTAGCCGAGCTCTGTCTCGATGGCATCACCCAATCCTGATCCCAATCCAGGCCAGGAGCCCAGTGTTCGAGATGGCGACGGCTCTGGCGACGGCTCAGGCGAAAGACCTTCCCAGAAGCGCCCGGCATGGGACAACGCCAGCGACCGTGCTTCCAAGCGACGCGCCTCCAAAGCCTGTCTGTCGTGCCGCAACCGCAAGGTGCGGTGCGATGTGGTCAGCGGAGGACACCCGTGCACCAATTGTCGGCTCGACAAGCTCGATTGCGTCGTCAAGGAGTCCCACAGGGGACGCAAACCCGCCGCTGCGACATCCAACCAAGCCGTTGCCGAGTCTCCTACTATTGAGCATCCAAACCCGAGCCCTGCTCCCCCCCCGGTCGACCCATCTCTGACAGGGTATACATCTCCAACGGATCCCTTACCACGGAACGGGCCAAGCGACTACCTTGTGTCGCTGTCCTTTGAAGGTGAGTTTGACAGGCAAAAGCCAACGGTGGGGATGGGATTCGCTTTGGATAACGGGAATAACCGGTTGTACGTCCAGACCAGCAAGGACTCTCCCCTCCTCAAGAGGTCGCCGACGAGATTCACGTCCAAGCCTACCCTCAGAACCACAGCGACAATCACAGCGACCCCTCGCCAAGGAATGTTGCCCCCTCGTGCCGGTGGCCCGCGAGGCAGAGCATTTCACATACGCAGCCCCAGCCAAACAGCTCTACGCCGCGTCTGCCGGTCTACATTCGACCACTGCCTCGCGACCTGAGTTCTCGCGACCTCCAGTATCTTGCCGACAAAGGCGCCCTGACCATCCCCGACGAACCATTCCGTGACGAGCTCTTGAAAAACTACGTGTACATGGTGTATCCTTTCATGCCCGCCACAGATCTGGAGGACCTTCTGAACCCCATCATAATGGCCGATGGTCGCGATCCTGTGAGCTTGCTTCTGTTCCAGGCCGTCATGTTTGCCGGCGTCACATTTGTCGATGAGAAGCTTCTACAAGCGCGTGGCTATACAAGCAGGAAGGCGGCTCGTAAGGCCTTTTTTGGCCGCGTGCGATTGCTGTATGGTCTCGACTGTGAACGCGACCGGCTGTCTCTCCTCCAGGCCGTGCTCCTCATGACCTATTGGTACGACCACCCGGCTGACGACAAGGATACGTGGTACTGGATGGGCATCGCCTTGGGTCTTGCCCAGGTGCTCGGCCTCCATCGCGAGCCAGACCCATCCAGGACCTCTCCCAGGACGAGGCAGCTCAGGCGTCGCATCTGGTGGTCTTGTGTCATGCGAGACCGGCTGCTGGCGCTGGGGATTCGCCGCCCATCGAGGATTCGCAATGACGAGTTTGGCGTTCCTCCTCTCACCGTAGATGACTTTGATCTGCGTGCGCCTTCGGATCCCATATCAAGGATCCTTGGGGATTCGAGGATAACCGCACCCGGCCCTTCGGCTAGGCTAGAGGTGACTGTTGTGTGCGTAGAGTTGACCAAACTCTGTCTATGTCTAGGCCACATCCTCCACTCACAGTATTCGCTGATGGGCAGCCAGCCGGCCGGCTCCGACTTCTTGCAAAGAGCCATCGTGGTCCCAAAGCGGTCAAACACGCAGCGTGAGGAACTGGCCAAGTGCGACGCGGAACTGGATGAGTGGTTCAACAACCGGGATACTCGCTCCAAGTACACGCCTACTGCGTCAGAGTCTGAGGACAAAAACGACGAGGCTACCCGCATTATCCAGTTACATCAAGCCCTCTTGCAGATGATCTACCTCACGTCATTGAGCATCTTGCACAAGCCGCAAGCCTTCCAGTCTGGGAGCGACGGAGCCGACGAAGGGCGCAGGAATGCTTCGAGGGAAAAGGTTACACAGGCTGCCGTGGCCACTACCAAGCTTGCATTTCACTTCCAAGCCTGCAATCAGCTCCGTTACCTGTCCACCAGCAGCATCCCGGCGTTTCTGTCGGCCAGCCTGATTCACCTGATGGACATGCGTTCTGCTGATGAAGAGGTCCGCAACATTAGCATCGGCCGCTTCTATCAGTGTGTGCAGGCCCTGCAGGAGCTGCAAGACATGTATGGCTCGGCCGACTGCGCTGTTCAGTTCCTCGAGGCAGTCCTCAACAAGACAGACATCAAAGTTCCCATGATGAGGCCTTCCTTAGTCCTACCCAAGGCCGACGAAGCAAGCCATCGAGCGGCGGGGTTTCTAAGATGGACTCGGGATCAGCTTCCAGGGCGGATCGGGACGGCAACGCCTTATCCGAGCCCCCCAAGCTCTCGGAATCAGCAAGCCAATATGGAGCCTTCTAGCAGACCAAGCGGTGACGCTTTCGGCACGGGCATGGTCCTCCCGCCAAGCCCCCTCAACGGTCAATTCGAAGGGTGGGTAGCAGGCAACGATCAGCTTGGGGACAATCCGGAGTTTGGTGAGGTCGTGCCCGACCCTTTTTTGATGGGGAACTTTGTCGACATTGATAGCCTTGTCCCCGCGTTGGTCAACTTGGATCCCGATAGCAATCTTTCGCTATCAAACAGTGTGGGATTCATGTGACGATCATTTGTAAATTTCGTGTCCCGTTCTTCCCCTTAGTTAATCACTGCCTTCGCTCGTCACTGACTGTTAGTGTCACCATATATGTTCGTCCTGGATTCATGAGATGGTACTCCCTCTTTCGAAGCTCGCAATTAGCGGGGATTCTGTTGTTAGGTTATCATGACGAGTGGAAGCCAATACTCACAGCACTTGATAATTTAAACCGCACCAACTTGTGCTCTACTGCCTCCTGACCCTTGCGCATGATCTCAACGAAGCTACTGCCATATCCAGACTCATGCTTGATGCTAGATCTGGGGGATAATCTACTTGCCAAGCTCCTCAGCTTCGTCACAGCTTGCTCTTCCCTGCAGCCTCGAAGACCTGTTGATCGCTGATCTCGTAGTCTTTTCCTACTTCCCAGCCAAACCAATCCTTCAAAGTTTGCTCACCACCTTGTCCAGGATGGAGGATGTTACCCTTCCAGGGTGCATCGACGGGCTTTGCGGGCGACTTTTGGAGGTGGATGAGTGGTCTTTGTTGATACCCTGCTTTCTCTAGCTCCCCATATTCCAGGACTGGTGTAACGCATGCATCTAGGCCATCGAAAACAGCCTCCCACTCCCTCCGCGTCTTTTGCCTGAATCGCTGTTCGAATAGGCCGTGCATCTGTGGCCAGCATCTTTTGTCCTGCCTCGGTACTTCGATAGAACTGATGTCCTTGGGGTTAATGTCTAAGCCTTGCAGCAGGTTTGCGAAGAACTGTGGCTCCAATGCCCCAACCGCCATATACTTCCCTGCATCTTTGCACTCATAGCACCGGTAAAAGGGACACCCGCCATCTAATAAGTTAGTGCCTCTCTCGCCACTCCAGACGGGCTCCTTGGTTCTCAGCCGCGGGATGGTTCCCAAATAACTGACGCCATCGACCATAGCGGCTTCCACAACCTGACCATTTCCGCTCAAGCTGCGATGAATGATGGCAAGCAACACGCCGGCAAATGCAACCAGGCCACCGCCGGCATAGTCAGCCAGGATGTTGGCCGGAGGAGACGGAGGTCCGCCTCGGGTGCCCAACATGCCGAGGAGGCCCGAAACGGCGAGGTAGTTGATATCATGACCAGCCATGTGCTTGTATTTTCCGTCACGTCGAAACCCAGTAAGACGAAGGACTATCAATCGTGGGTTGTCCCTCAAGAGCATAGTCGGATCGAGGCCTAGTCTTTCGAGAACCCCCGGCCGGAATGGATCGATCAACACGTCAATTTTGGCGAGGAGGGACTTCAGGAGGGCGATGCATGCTGTAGACTTGATGTCCAAGACGATGGACGACTTGTAGGAGGTGAGCACATCTGAGTGCTGGTTGGCACCAGGGCGGTCAATGCGGAGGACGGAAGCGCCATAAGAAGACAGGAGCTGTCCGCAGAAAGGTCCTAGGACGAGCATTAGACCCAGCCATTTCTACCCGCTAGGTATGACTCGGTCGTCTCACCGGGAGCTAAACCGGCAAACTCGAGAACCCTAATTCCTTTTAGTGGCTGTCCGACTGACATCTGAATGGGTGATGGTTGGTGCGGTCGTGGATATACGGGTTAAAAGAGCAAGATTGGCAAAGTCAACCTTCATTAATTGGCAAGGGGCTGTCAAGTTTGCCGGAGTGTTCTGGGCCAATACGGGCTGGCCGACTGGGTGGGTAGTGGCTCGGGCACAGGGCTACTCTTTTGCCAGGGAACGCGCTTTTAAGACTCGATTGAACCCGGGCCCGATCGACTGATCTACCTATGGGTCACGATCTAGCGTCTTGGCTCCATAGTCACTGAGAACCGAGGGCATGAACACTTGCCGAGGGAAGATATGAGACAACGATTAGCACTTTTAGGTCGAGGACACTCTTCCACTGCCAAGATATCTAAAAATATACTTACACTATATTTTCACGTCTGTCGCTCTGCTAACCTTGGGAAGTACTACCTTCGTTTCAGAAGACAATCCTGGTCTTGATGACCGCCGAGCATCGTCGGCCTTACTCGACATTCAACGGGACCTCCTGGATGAAGATTTTGTCGGGATTCGGCAAAGCTGCTGGAGACAAGACGGGGATGGGTGAAGACAATCAAGAGAGATTTCCCCAAGACTCATGATTTCAATGAGCGAATCGGATCAACGGACCGTTAAACACTATCACTAACCTGACGACGCTGCTCGCGTTGGAGTTGCGGGTTGCGATGAGATCATCCGGAACACATTTACTAATAGGGAGTCTGGTGAATGGATCGTAAAGAGATATCTCACTGGGGTGCGAGTCTTTGCCACACTTAATCTAGTCTGGTCTCTTCCTTCTGCCTACTCCCCGCCGTCACACAATCCACCAACGGATCACCGGAAAACAGGGCTCAATGAACAATGGCCTCATCTACCCTAGAAGCCGCTGAGTAGCTACCGTCAATTTTTCCTTGTGGGCTGGCTTTTCTTCTTTAGATGATGTGTCTCATATTACAAGCGAAGTGAGATTTTTGACGCTCGATGGTACGTGTGGCCGAAACTGGCCATGTTTACAATATCTGGTATTCGAATTGAGCATGACATTGGAAAGACATCATTATCCCCCCTAGTCTACTTGTTTACATGATGTTGGCGGCCGACCGTTAGCCTGTCAAGGGTGCATGAAGGCGGAATGCACCGACCCCGGCTATATGAAACTACCTCGGTTACCAACCATATTATCCTATCAAATTATCATATGTAGTATCCTTGCCATGCGATAAGTGATTGATAATAACTATTGGGTCCTTTTCAACTAGGTTAGCGATAGGACAAGTGTCATGCAGCGAGCTACATCTCTTAATATCGTCGGTGCTTGTTCCAGGCTTATCTCGTAAGGCTCTTCCAGAGCCCGGAGCAACCTCTGTGCCATCATGTCGACGGACAACCCCAGATCCTCTGCAGAGGGCAGGTCCCAGATCGAGCAACTGCTTTCTCTTCGTCGATTGACAGACAATGCCCATTGCCGAGACGGTTTCAGTAACCAACAGCCCCTGGAGTGCCCACCGTGGGCTCGCGGGGCTTACGGTGGTCAACTTGTCGCCCAGTCACTATTGGCCGCGTACGAGACGGTGCCGGCCGAATTTGTAGCGCACAGCATTCATTGCCACTTCTTGAGTGCTGGAGACATCGACCTACCCGTGGAATATAGTGTGGACCGAGTGCGAGATGGCAACAGCTTTGCAACCCGAGCCATCTACAGCAGACAGAACCAACAACTCATCCTGTCGGCAACAGCCGGGTTCACTCGGGACAGCACAAGAAGCAACATGCTCCAACACTCTGTGCCCATGCCCAGAGAGGAGTGCCCGCCGGGCGAGCATCCTGAGGCTGTCACTCAATCCCCGGCTGGTCAGGGAGGCCATGGCCGACCGTGTGATTGCATACGCTCTGTCTTGGAAACCAGGGGTCTACCACACGAGAGAAGGCTTCGCCAATGGATCAGAGCTCGCGGACGGATCCAAGAGACGCCACTTGAAACCAGTGGCAGCATGGACGAGACAAAGTCGACAAGCATGAGACCAGGCCCTGGCCGACGGGACAATCATCATGCGCACCTCGCGGCGTTGGCATATATGACCGACAACTATTTCATCGGAACTACTCTTCGCGTACACAACGGCTCTCGCTTCTTCAACCGGCAGTTCCCGTATCCTATGCCTCCTCATAGTCGGGGAGGCGCTGCGCACGCAGAGGCATTGGGCTTGTACTTTGACACGCTTGCCGAGGAAGAGAGCCGTGGCAACAGAGGGGCCCCCAATAACGACAAGCACGTCAGCATGATGGTAAGCCTAGACCACACCATCTTCTTTCACCAGCCACGGGGCTTTCGCGCCGATGAGTGGTTACTAGCAGAGATGGAGAGTCCATGGGCAGATGGAGAACGAGGTGTCGTCGTGGAGCGGGTCTGGAACCACCAAGGTATCTTGGTTGCGACTTGCATTCAAGAGGGTGTGGTCAGACTGTCGCAACATGGAAGCAGTAGTAGACTATGATGAAGAAGTTTTGTTGCTTGGCATGGCATTGGGTTGGGCCTCTAATAGGACGTATTGACAACACACAACTCAGCTCCAAACCCCTCAACAGTGATCAAGAATGCGCAAACAGATGTTCAGGTAGCATGTACTAAATGAGTTGGATCTACAGGTGTGCTTGAGCACCCAGCCTCTCCCGTGTGTCCCCCAGGGCAAAGTCGTTCCGGTTCTTCTTACTCCTGACCTTGTCAGCGTCACTATCAGTGATGCCCCGAGCTTCGACAGCAGCATTGTACCCCAGCCACGAAGTCCGCGCAACCTCCTCATCACCGATGCTAGCACTGGTCTGACCGTCGGCACGCTTGTATACATTGACCACAACGGCCCCCCCAAGACCGAGGTTATGCTGCAGCGCAACCCAATTGCCGTCCGCAAGTCGGTTATTGGCCCATCCCCGAAGTTGCCAGGTCAACTCGGCGCACTGGGCTAGTCCCGTTGCTCCGATGGGGTGGCCCTTGGAGATCAAGCCTCCCGATGGGTTCACCACCATCTTCCCGCCAAAGGTGATGTCTCCTCTCCGGACCATCTCATGGGCTTTGCCAGGCTCGGCGAAGCCCAGTGCATCCAACAGCACCATCTCGTTGGTGGAAAAACAGTCGTGCAGCTCGCAGACTCTGATATCACTGGGCGAGATTCCGGCCTCCCTCATGGCAGCTTGGGCGGCTCGCTGCGTCATGTCGTAGCCGACGAGCTCGATGGCACTGGTGTGAAAGGCCTTTGGGGAATCCGTCAGGAAAGCCTGTCCGGCCATCAAGATTGCCTGGCTCTTGAGATGGGGCCGGGCATCCAAGAACCTCTGTGAGACGATGACTGCTGCTGCAGCGCCATCGCTTGTGGGGCTGCATTGAAGCTTGGTCAGGGGTGGAAAGATCATTGGCGAATCCTGAATCTCCTTGAGGCTGTAGCTCTGACGGAACTGTGCATACGGGTTTCGCTGTGAGTGTTCGTGCGAGATACGGCCAATCTCAGCAAAGTCTTCGGGCTCTGCTCCATACCTAGTCATCTCATTAACAAAGTCTCCACCTACAAAATGAGATGGAAGGGAATCACGTGGTTGAGGAAGGCTTACTTTTTCATATACTCTCTGCCTGCTTGCCCGAAATACTGCGCCGTCAGGGGAGCATTCTTCTCAATGCCGACCAGTTGCCTCAGCTTGGCCGCAAAACGCCCACTGGAGCTTGGCCTATCGTCCCAGACGCTCTTGAGACTTCCCGGTTTCATCTTCTCGACTCCCACAACCAGAACGCAGTCCGCATTGCCGCTCCTCACGAGCGTGCGAGCCAGGCACAGACCGACAGAGCCGGTGGCGCAGGCATTGGCCGTGTTAACAATAGGAATTGTGGTCATGCCAAACTGGTAAAAGATTCGTTGGCCGGATGTCGAATCACCATAAGCAAAACAGGCAACTCCGTGCTCGACCTCGTCGTAGTTGATCTGTGCATCGAGCATCGCCTTGATCCCAGCCTCATAGCCCATTTCCGGGTAGTCGCGCAACCCGCGAGGCTTGATGAACTTGGTCATCCCCACGCCAAGCACGTAGGCGTTATTTTCAGAAGCTGAATACGCCATTGCAGAGGACTGAAAAATGGTGTGCTCGTTGAGGTCGATTTGTTGGTAGGGGTTGGCAGTTGCAGAGTGACAGGAGCTTGGCCATTCTTTTTACCGCAAAAAGGTCATTGCGGGACGTCAGGGCCTACAAAACTTTCTGACCATCTTCAAGCAGACGTGGGGAAATCATATGCTGGTTGTCGAGGATGTACCAAACTGAGCCATTAGCCATGAGCGTGATTGGACAGACGCCCGAGGTTAACAGGGATCTAGACCAGCATCACCTCGGGAATCGTTGTTACTCAGAGCCACAAACGCCGCCTGCCTGAACCTCGGTCACAGCATTTTGGATCAACAGGTCTCGAAAAACTGTGGGTTTGTAGACTCTAGCAAGCCGGCAAGCATGAGCCGATGCACCTCCTGCGTGGTGTGATTCCACAAGGCCTGGAAGAATGGCTTGTTATCACTACAAGATAGAGGCCGGGCTTTGGCTATGGTCGTTGCGTGCCCTCAGACTTCATCTACTCGAAACTAATAACCTTCGTGGTGCTTGGAGATGGTCTGACGCCCAGTTTTGCTCTCGAATATTGCTTCACGTGCGTGTCATCTCTGGTCGAGAGGAAAGCAATTTGGTGTTGGGTCGTGATCTTGGCTTTCGGTATTAGCTTCACAGTCGAGGTCACGACTTCGCTCGAGAGATCGTGCTGCGTGTCCTATCATACAGGATCACGAATAAGAATAACTCAACGCTATTTGAAAGAGCGGGCATCAATGGCTATTAAGTCCTGTTGCTTCCAATCGAGCAAGCCAGACTTGATCGTGCCAGCATATCGAGAAGTGCTTGGCCGTCCTTTGAGCCCAAGATCATAATATTAGACCAGGAATTTGGCTCACAGGATTGATTGTCTGGGCTAAACAAACTATCCAAATACAGAATATATATTCACAGAGTGGATTTGATTGTCTGAACTAAGGCGGCCATGACTCGACCTAGATACCGCTATTCCTCCAGCCCAGCCCTTCCTGGGCAGACCCCATCGTTTCAAGATTTAGCACAGCGGCGCAATCTCAAGACCCTCGAATTTCTTGGCAGTTCTCCAATTAGCCAAAAACTCCCGAAAGTGCGACGGACCCTTGCTCCACACCGCTGAACGAGCTCTCATCTGGAGGACCTCTGGAGGAGCACTCCGGTCGAGGTCCCCCTCCGCGTTGAAGTAGCTTGGTGTACAACCGGCTGATGCCGCAAAAGCGCCGGCCCCTGAAGCGATTAGCTGAGACCACTCCTCCTCGCTGGCGGCTGTGGGTTCGACGATGAAGTTGTAACGATAGTTGCCGAGATGGTGTCCCTTGTTGCCGTCGGCTGACTGCGTTGCTGCTGCGGCATGAGACATGATGCCCGCGGTGTGAGTTGCGGCAATGTCTATCGTGTAGATGAAGTTGGGACTGGCTCCACCCTGATTCAGACCGGGCCAAAAGAGGTTGGGGAAGTCGTGGCTCATCATTCCGTGGAGTGTGGTGACACCCTGATCCCACTTCTTATTGAACGAGACACCGTTGCGGCCCTTAACGTCAAGACCGACTCGGCTGGCAGGGCTGTATAGAATAGGGCTCTTATAGCCGGTGCTGAGGATCAGAGTATCGACCTTGTATTCCTTGTTGCCAACCCTGACTCCGTCTTCGGTGATCTCGTTGACGCCAAAGCCGTTCGTATCCACAAGCTCCACGTTTGGCTTGTTGAAAGATTGTAGATATTCGTCGTGGAAACAAGCTCGCTTGCACCAGCCCGGATACCACGGCTTGAGCTTCTCAGCCGTGATGGGATCGGCCACAACTTCATCGACTCTTCGGCGGATGCTCTCTTGTCGAGGCAGGTCAAGGGCATGGAGCTCCTCCACGCGCCTCTGGATATCCTCGGGGGTGCTGCAATCTAGATCTGGGCTCCCTCCAAGGGCACTGTGGGAAAGCATCCTTGTCCAACCGTCGTTGACCAGGTTAACGTCTGGCTTATGAGCGGCGTTGGTCACAAATGCCTGGAAGTTCTCTGTCCTCTCTGACTGCCAACCAGGCTTTGACCGAATTTCTTCAGCCCAATTTGGATCCGTACTCTGATTATCCCTTCGATCTACGGCTGAGGGCGTCCGTTGGAACACATACAGCTTTTTGGCCCAGGCCGCCAAAGCTGGCACCACCTGGATTGCTGAAGCGCCTGTGCCGATGATCCCGACACTGTGGTCCTTTAACTTGACTAGCTCAGGCTTGTCGGCTGTTCCGCCGGTGCTGTTGTAGTCCCAGCGGGCTGTGTGAAAGCAAGGGCCCCTGAACTTTTCGATGCCGGGGATCTGAGCCACGCGCGGAACCAGAACAATACCTGTAGCGAGAACCAGGAATCGTGACCGGACCCTGGTGGAAGGGCCTTCTCTGCCACGCCCTAGCTGAGGCTTGAGTTCGGTCACCCACTCCTTGCTGTTTTCGTCCCAGTTGATAGAATGAACAAGTTGCCGGAACCATGCAACCGTGTCGAGGCCCCATTGTTTGGCAATCCTGTCGGCGTGCTCTCTTAGTTCCTTGCCAGATGTGTACTTCTCCGTTGGCACATAACCTGTCTCTTCGAGTAGCGGCATATAGATGTAGCTCTCGATATCGCACATCAACCCGGGGTAGCGGTTCCAATCTTGGACAGTCAGCTGTGGCTTTGACGACATTTTCGGCGGCTACTCGTCGATCTCGACATGTCGAAACGGAAGAAGCACACTTACACCAGGTTCCGCCAAACCCACCCGCGCAATCCACCATACGGATATCCTCGAGTTTGAAGCCGGCTTGAAGGAGCCGTACTGCGAATAGTAGTCCTGCGTAGCCGCCGCCAATGACCAAGATCTCACTGCGAGCGCCATCCTTTGGTGGAGTAGCCTCGACCGCTGGAGGGGAGGCACTCTCTTCGGCCCAAGGGTCCGCTTTGAAATGAGCAAACTTTGGGTGGTCAAACAGATCGATAAACTGGCTTGCGCCGTCCGCGCGGATCCGCTTATTGCGCTCTTCGACGTACTTCGGCCGCACTGCAGCGGTGGCGATGGCGGCAGCAGCTGCAGCGTCACCATTCTTCAAGTCTGCATGCTTGAGCTTGGACGGAGACACAGGCTCTCCCCCGTTGCTTAGGGCTGCATCTAGCATTGCGAAAGAGGAAATTGGAATAAGGGTGGTTGGAATATCTATCTGACGCCTCCCTGAAGCTTTATGATGGGGACCGGGTTTGGTGAGGGAACTTGCAGCGTCACCACAAACAGAGTGGGTAACGATTGAATTAATACTAGTTAGTTTTGTAGCAAGTAGAATGCAACGGCAGGATGCGGCTGCGGCCGCATAAACACGCACGACTGGCGGAGGTGGGAGTCCCCCAGCTATGGCCATGGTCATTACATGCCGAGGATCTTGTCATTCACAGACATTGATAGCCGCCACTCAACGGACGAGGCCTGGATATTTTGAGACCTCGGAGTGAAATTTGGCCGTCATCTAGTATTATGCCACATAGAATCCCTAACGTTGGTGCTCACGGTCTGGGTCACTAGGTAGCCCTGCAGGACCCCTGGTCCTCGGGCCGAGGGCACTGCCCACACAATTGGGCATCTCCAATCTTTGCTAGCTAAAGGTCTAGAGTAGTTCGAGGACAGGTGATTGGGGCTGAAGAGATGAAGCGCTCCGAGGCTCAAGGGTTTTGGTGGTTGTCACGGACTGGCTGGTACCTCAGCAAACGACAACTGAGCTTTCAGAGCATGTGCAAAGGGGGCTTTCCCAATATCTCAGACCGGGATTAGACCTGTTTCAATGGTTTGCCTCATCAGATCTAGTCCTTATTTTGCTATGAATAGTAGAAATGGGAAGTGTGGCAATGATGAAACGGGGTTTAGGGATAGAATGCCAACACAATCGCAGTCTTGACTACGGTAGCCGTTGCTAGAATGAATGACTCAAAGCTTGGAGGATTCAATAGATCCCTGCTCTTTCAGCCTCTCCACCCGCTTCAAAGCCGCCTCCAAGGACGTTTTAGTCTTTGCAAAGTACAGATGACTGAAGTCGCTGCTTGCCTGGCCGCTGATGGTTCGTGCCTGAATGCCATGACTGATGGTAGCTCCTCGAATATGGTTAAAAATAGTGGCAATCTCCCAATCCCTGCCATTTCCATCCTGGCGGAGATCAAAGCCCACTATCTCTGTGTAGCGGTCGATGAGCTCTCGCAGCTCCGGCATTCCACTCGCTTTTCGATTCTGCGCCTTGTATGGCGACTCGGTTGGAGACGAGAACGCCTTGCCGGCCTTGATGTAATCTTCAAGGAAGGGGCTGACGTGGAAGACAAGATCCATCAGGGGGTGACCGATGGTCGACAGTTCCCAGTCGAGGATCGCAATCACTCTTGGCTCGGTAGGGTGAAGGATCTGTACGGCCCAACCTCAGTGCCTCAGTAAAGACCTCCTTTCTATTGGCTAGACCAACCGAGCCTCACGTACCAGATTATCAAACTTGAAATCTCCATGCACGATGGCATATCGGTCCCGCGGCAAGTTGTTTCTCACAAAGTTCATGATGAGGTCGTATTTCTCGTGAGCTCGACCCAGTTGCTTTCCCGTTATGGCGTCTTTGACAGCCGCTTGCTGGGCTTCAATGCGGCTCCACGTGTTGCAGTGACGAGCATAGAAGTTGCTTTTCTTGCCGTATGCTTCCAGACCTATCGCGTCCGGGTCGATTGAATGTAGCCAAGCAAGTGTTTCGATGGCGGAGAACCAACTGCGCCGTCATATTGTTGTTTAGTCAGTGCCTTTGAGGTGGGAAGAATGTCGTGACCTACGCTTTTCGTCTATCGGATGGTGAAAGCTCCCTCAAGTCAGGATCTGTCATGATTCTGCCTTTGACAAACTCCATCACCTGGACCCTCACATTCAGCCCCAGCAATATCGATTTCACTGTCAAACTCACGTAGAATGCAGTTCCAATGACTGTTGAGTCCATGCACAGGTCGAAAACCTTGGGCACAGGGAAGCCTGCAATGGAGCCAAGCGCTTGCAGGACTTGGTACTCCCGGTCAATTTGATGCGCAACGGGGCTGATGGCTTGTCCTGGTGGCTTCTTTCTCAGGATGAATCTTGCACCACTGCGGCTGCCGGATCAGCTCTCGACTCGTGCGTAACTAGGTGTTGGGAGTGCTTCTGGGGACTTGTAGAGACTTTTGCTTACGCGGCATCATCGATGAAGTAGGTAGGGTTGCTCTGGCCGTATCCGATCTTGGTGGTTACAATTGGTCGCTGCAGACCCGGGATTCTGCCATCCTGAGAGAGGTATTGTCCCAAAGACTCGTCGTCTAGGTCATGCTGCGAGCCAGCTGTTGAAGGGGCGTCTGAGCCCATCCTGGCAGACTTTGGGCGACTCGGAGCAGCAAGTCACTTTACAGTTCCAAGTGATTGCTCTTAAAAAAGAGAATGGACAATGGAGACCATGTATTGCTGTTCTATCACCTACCTATATTTGCTGAGACTGCAACCGCGGCATAAATTAGATGGACCGTCGAGTAAGGTAAGGTTGCTGTGACCCTGAAGCAGAGATGCAGGGATTGTTAGGTTGCCGATGAAGCCGAGGGAATTCTTTGACTACATGTAAGATCTGACACTCCCACTCTACCCGGCAGTCGGGCCCCGACAGGCTGCTAGGCCAAGTAGTAGATAGCACTGGCTCTTGCAAGTCCTGAAATAAACCGCACCGCACTCAGGGCAATCCACATGCCTACACCTTGCACCCACAGACCAAGATCGTAGACTTGCTACAACCGCCGTGGCCCGTCATGAACTTTGAACTCCCTTCGGATGTGCAGGACTACCTCTCACGCCTTGACACCTTCATTAATGATACGGTACTACCGATACAGCACCAAGATGACAACAACCGCTTCTTCGACCACCGCCGTGAAGCCTCGAGGACGCAATGGGACAATAATGGGCTGCCCACGGAGGATTGGGAGAAGTTGCTCCAGCAGGTTAAGAAGCTTGCCGACAAGGCAGGCTTCTACCGCTTCGCATGTCCCCAGGAATACGGCGGGTCAGGTAGTGATTCGCTGAATCTCTACATGTGCGCCGTCCGCTACCATCTTGCCTCTCATCCAGTCTATGGAGGTGGTGTCAGTCTGGCGAACGATCTCCAGAGTGAACACAGCGTTGTGGGCAACATTCCCTTCGTAATCTTGATCCATCACTACGGAACGCCAGAGCAGCAGAGAACCCTTATTCCTGCGAGCATCCGCGGCGAGATGAGAGCTACCTTTGGGTTAACCGAGATCGAACACGGCTCCGACGCCACCTACATGAGCACGACGGCTCGGCCAGTTGCTCTTCCTTCAGGCGAGCCTGGGTATGAGATCAACGGAAACAAGAAATGGCAGACAGGAATGCACACGGCAAACTATTGCATCGTCTTTGCTCGCACCTCTGGAAAGGACGGGGATGCAAGGGGTATCACGGCCTTCATGGTGCCTCGAGACTCCCCTGGCGTCTCTATCGCCTCATATGAGTGGACGCTCAACATGCCTAGCGACCACGCGACAGTAATGTTCCAAAACGTCAAGATTCCAGCGTCAGCTATCTTGGGCCCTCTCGACGATGGACTGGCAATCGCCCAGACCTTTACTCACGAGAATCGAATCCGCCAAGCCGCATCAAGCTGCGGGGCGGCGCAATACTGCATCGATCGAAGTGTCGAGTACGCCAACAGGCGCAAGGTGTTCGGAAAGCCTCTCTCCTTCAATCAGGCGATCCAATGGCCTCTGGTGGAGCTCTCTACCCAGGCCGAGATGCTAAGGCTATTGATCCTACGAACCGCCGTGCAGATGGACCAAGTCGCCGCCCGGGCCAAGGCCGCTGGAAAGGCACCATGGGTGGCTATCGAGAAGCAGCTGGGGCATAAGATCGGCATGTGCAACTACTATGCGAATCGGCTAGCTTGTGAGTCGGCGGATCGGGCGATTCAGATTCACGGCGGTGATGGGTACTCGAGGCATTATCCCTTTGAGCATATTTGGCGACATTTTAGACGGTATCGGATCACCGAAGGAAGCGAAGAAGTGCAAATTCGGAAAGTGGCTGCGTATTTATTTGGTTACAAGACAACTGGAGATGTAAAGCAGTTCAAGGGCCAGGGCAAGTTGTAGACTACGCTCTTGAGCGACTGGCGACTATTGCGTGCCATGATAAATTTCTGATACTACTGCGTTGAAACTGCGCCAAAAGGCGTCAATTATTGTCCAAGAGTGACTATAGCTCTCAATCTGTTTATAAATGCCTGCTTGACGACATGCGAGTTATGGCCCCAGCGCTGAAACGCATGAATCACACCGGGATACACATGCAGTTCCGTCTGGATCCCAGCTGTGAGAAACTCGTGCGCGTAGTTGACATCCTCGTGGAGAAAAATATCCAGCTGACCCACATCTAGGTAGAGCGGTGGGAGACCTCTCACATCAGTGATCCGAGCTGGCGAGGCAACTGGGGATACGTTGCTAGAGCCCCGAGCCTCACCAATATAGGCAGCCCAGCCTGTGATCACATCGTTGACACTGAAAACGGCCAAACCTCCTGAATGGTCTGTGACAGTGCGGTCATCCAACATGGGATAGATCAGGATCTGCTTCGCCAAAGGCGGCGCCAAGCTGCGGTCTCGTGCCAGGATTGCCAACCCGGCAGCCAGACCCCCTCCTGCACTCTCCCCCATGACAGCAATCCGGGAGGCATCAATGCCTAGCTTGTCTGCCTGAGATTGAAGATAGAGTAGCGCACTCCAGCAATCTTCGATAGGCGTTGGGAAAGGATTTTCGGGGGCCCACCGATAGTCGACTGAAAAGATGGGGATTCCGGACTGGGAGACGAAAGGCACGAGAGATGGCAGGACGTCTTTGGCGTGTACGGAGATGAATCCCCCCCCGTGGATGTGTAATATAGCTGGGGTGGGCTCGGAAGATACGTGCACGCCTTTCTTAGAGAGGTGATGGATCTGAATCTTGTGGCCATCAGAAGCTGGTGCGATGTGCACTTTGACGTCGATGTCATCCGGGAACGTATACGAAGAGCTAACAAAGAGCTGCTCGTATCTGAGTCTCCTTGTTGCAACATCATGAAGAGGCAGGACTTCTCCCTGGGCCTTTAGCTTGGGACCTGCCAGGGCGAGCCATTCTGGATCATATTGTAGAGGCATGTTTACTCCAGTTAGGAAATCTGTTTTGAGGGTGGGTATTGGATAGGCGATAACGTATGCTTCATGCCTTGGAACAGGGATAGCATTTCCGAATCATGCTGGTGCTACTTATGCAAACTTGGCACTGCCATGTAGATTTGGAGGCAATGAGAGTACGTCTCCGAGGCCCGAGGGCTACTCTAACTCGGTAGACTATGGCCAAACTTAATGGGAGAACAATTGCCCGAGGCCTATCGGGAACGGCCTGAGAAAGTCTACTTGAAACTAGTATCGCACGGTCTTCTCTAGCTAACTTGCTAAGGTATTTAAGGTGCTCCTTATCTCTCACAACTTTATCTAGTAGTACATGTTGTAACTCACTGTCCTTAGTCAAGACCCTTTCGCCAGATATTACTGCCCTTGAGAATTCACATACTTCACACGATGGCGACCGTCGATAATTACCAACGTGTTGCAGAGCAGTTCACATTAAACAATGGGCCGCTTCTTCTTGCTGCCATAATCAATTACGCTGTCGGGATAGGACAATATGTTTACACTATCCAGCTCATACTGCGAGACGGCAAGGGGCCGATACCCTTTTGGATGCACTCGTTCTACCTCGCACATGATTCTTACATGTGTTACACCTTTGGCCAAGCTGCGACTCGAAATAACAACCACTGGTTTCTAAGCGGAACGTCGACGGCTATGTTTGTGTGGTCATCTATGGAAGTCTGGGCTATTCATAGGACTATCACGACGGACAGGAATGCACACTTCGCGCCCCTCTTGGGCCCAAATCCCCCCCTTGCAAAGGTCCTCGGGTATACTTTCGCAATGCAAGCAGCCATGTATGCTGTTATCATCCTGGGCGTGCTCCTTATGGGAGACGACAGTTTTATGCAATGGTTTTGCTTGACCAATGTCGTGATGGCTATCGGCTCAGTCAACGAGTCCCTACAGCGCGGCTCAAAAAAGGGACTATCACTCGGTTTCTATTTTATTACTGTCGTTGGGACTATTTGGACCTTCTTACCTTGGGGTTTCTGGGCCCTGACACTTCCCGAGATATTTGCCCAACCTACGTACTATGCTGTAGGAGTCGTCTTGTCGCTTTATTCTACTTGGGGCTTCGTTACTGTAGCACAGTATTAGACTTTTACCATGTCTTCACTCATTATTCTGAGTTTTTAAATAACTTAGGCGATGCCCAAGCGGCGAGGTCAATACGCGGCTTAAAATCTATACGGCAGTGAGAAAACCATCATCTACATCCGACTTACGCTCCGTAAGTCGGCAGGGTTATATGCCGTGCTGGTCTTACAGAAACAGTGTGTCCTGATGTCTACATGGTTCGATAGGACATGGCTGTCCGCCTCTGCTGGACTGAAAGAGGAACCACTGGAGCACCCTCAACACGAACAACGGGAGGAGGCTGAGACCCTCGCCGCTATCTATGGAGTTAACAAGTTAAGGCCACTGCTAGGCTCATCTTTCAGGATGAACCTAGATATAGACCCTTAATGATTATTACTCGCCGAGAAATGACTATCTACGGGGATAATAAAGAGACTTTATTAAGGTACTCTAGTAACTTGATTACTCTGTATATGAGCTTCTTTGTCTTTGATAGATTCCCTTGTATCGATAAAAGCGGCATTGATTTAGAAAACGAGTATGACACCAGATGGGGGTCGCTAAGAACTGACACTCGATCTACGGCCATCCTGGCCCAGCCCGTCACGTTGAAGGTCCTCAAGAATCTCGTCAAGAATCGCTTTTTGCTCCAGTCTATAAGCAATAGCTCGCCGTTGCCTTTCATTCTGGGGCTCACCCAGAGCGTTCCCGTACTGTTCCATCTCTCTTAGCGCGGTGTGCAAGCATCAGGATATGAACTGGACCGTAGCTCGGGCGTTCCTCTCTGATGGAATCGTCTGTAGATCTAGTCTCATGGTCGCTCTTTCGACCAGATTCGCCACTCTGAGAGACACCATGGCACCAAAACGAGGTATATAACCTTGAACGAGAAAGAGGAGCAATAACGAAGACAATCAGCGCATACAGATTAGATCAGTAAAGATGAGGTTTCAGCGACAATGAAAGCTAGCTTCGTAGCTACATCGGTCGTTACAGAGTTCGAGGTCCAGGCAGAATAAAACAACGCAAAACACCAGACTGTAGTCCTCAGAACTCAACCACAGGCGTTGCATAGATAGCGACGGCGGATACAGGCAATTTTCAAGGGACTTATGCATCAACTGAGTAGATATTGTCCTCTCTGGTACTGTCCGCGTCCGACACGGCTCCCGTCACTTCTGATGTCGAAGCAGGGACGAGGTCGACGTCCCGGGTTTGTAGAACATCAAAGCCGCATGAAACATCGACTCGTTCAGGGCGAAGGACGGTGAACCGCAGGAACGGGAGTAGAGTCTTCTTCTCGTCCATTGCGATTGTTATCGTCTCCCGGGTGAGGATATGTTGGATCACCTCGAATAGACTCTGCAAGCCATTGGGGCCATGAAAAGCGTAGATTATACGTCGAGTAGAAGGAGGCCCGTATAGGATCGAGCATTCAAAGACCAGCCTTCCTCCCCGGATTTAGGGATTCTGGGGCCCCAGGGTGTTGCGTATGTGGCGACAGAAGTCTTGAAAGACGTCTTCGGGGAGGTCGTTGGGAGGGGCGCTTCGCGATGGGGGGAGGAGGGGTCGGTCGGATAAAGTAGGAGAGGCAGCTCCAAATCTCATGGGGTTTGCCGTCTTCGATGGCCATGTCAAAGACAACCCATAACGGTGAGAGGCGGTCTTGGTGAGTCTGAACGGGCCGACGATTGGCTGAGGGAAAGTGGGATTGGAAGCTTTAAAACATGTTCGTGTTAGCCTCGAGATTGAAGGTTGAAAGCGCGGCTAGGTGGTCATGGTTGCTCAATACGAGGAATCAGAGGCATGATGCCGTTGAATGAACGTATCGACGCATCCGCTTTGGCGTTCGAGGTTCACCAGCGGCGATGGGAGGAGTTATCTGCCGATTAAGGCCACCGGGAATGCGAGGTTCGTCGGTGGAAGAACTATGGATAAATGTTCCCTGTGGCTTATAATATGATGCAAGGGCAGGCATTAAATGATTAGTGATCATGCCGATTTCTCCTCCATGTCCCTCGTCTTCACTCGCGCCTGCTCTAACGCTGATCTCTAAGCAGACATATCATGCCGTTGTGGAACATTTCTAAGAAGAGTGCACTGCTGAATGTTTCCGCCGGGGAGCTAGCCCCGCTCAGCTGTTGATTTATTGAATAAGACTAGCTGCCTCCGGGCTCCCTCCGTGATGCTTCATATGCGTATACAACCACCTTTGCTGCTTGATGTTCGACAGTGCCATTCTGTTTGCGTTCTCCATCATCCCTTGAAGTTCCCCCTCGCTTGTTGGAGAAGGCCAGTCTTGGGTAGTTAAGACTCATAGCTACACCACATGAAGAGATGCTACGGTTCGGGCTTGCCTTGCTATCGTGGTTTGCTCTCAGTATTTGGTGCCCCAGGCCCCTCCCATGGCTGGTGTTCGACCTGTGGAATATTCAGACAGGACTCACCCGTGCGATGTTTTGTTCCCTGTACTCAGTAGGGGGAAATAGGTGGCCAAGCTGCCCAAATTGCCAAACCCGGCTTCCTCTTGCCACTTCCGGCGCGCCCCTGGCTCCTTTCAACCTCATCCTTACGGTGCAGATCGTCATTGCTCGTCAACAGTGGAAGTCGTTGGGAGTCCAAGCTTGGCTTTGGATCTACGGCTAGCGTAGCTGATTCTGCTTGCTGGGAAGGGCGCGCTGTATTCATTTCGACTAGTAAACAGCGAGAGGTAAGCAGGGGGCCAGATCTTGGGATATTGCAGATTTGAGGGCAAAGCGGCTAAACAGATATAACGACTGCTCAATCGCGGTTGCGAAACCATATAAATGCCTCGGCTGATCCTACGGCAAGAATCCCATGGGAGCAGAATTATATAATCAAGCGCCAAAAACAAGTCGCATGATGTGACACATGACAGCCATAGGCTGCTGATCAGTAATCATGAGTTGATACGGGTAGTGGGCTACTGGACATTCACCCCGAAGACTAACGCGAAGTGGCTCACAAGATCTGGGACCGAGGTTATTGTTGTATTCATGAGATGGACCAGGGCAAAACCAAGCGCTGGATTACATAGAGGCTGGAATAATGGAGTCCACGCACACCGCTTGCCGCAATCCCACCATTTTCCCGTTAGGAACTTTCCAGATATTGCCCCGGTGGCGGTCTTGCGCCGTAGAAAGAAAGCATATTATCTGACGACCTGTTTACTCCCTGACTCCTTTCATCCACCCTGCCTTTCTCTTCTATCCGATGTCGTTTGACGGTGTTCTGAGAGCAACTTAGAGGCGTCTTGGCGGAACAGGGTGCGGTTCTCAAACCTGGTGCTTGGCAAATGTTCGTGGAGCAAATATCCTGGCAACAGCCAGGTGTAAACTCTCCCCCAGTGACAGGAATAGTCTTTTTATAAGCTCCATGAATCAAGAGGCTCGTAGGGTAGGTTGTGCGGGAAAAAGCCAACAAAGTCGTTTGGGCTCTGGTCCCATACCAGGGGGTTCGGCTGACTTTAAGAAGCGGCTTGAGCGCACCCGAGCAAGGTGTTATAATTGCCTGCAAACGGCTCCCCATGTGTACTTCCAGAAACCTGAACAGAATCTCGCCTAATGACGCAGGGCATCTTCCAGAGAGTATAATACAGTATCCCAAACATGATTGCATCAAGCGGAGGGATGCCCGCCCACCCTTCACTACCATCCCTCAGCCGGAGCGATGGGATTGCGCCATCAATGTGCAAATGACAAAAGCTTCTGAAGTATGGCATAATCAATGACCTTCTGGAGTTCGTCAGCAGCGGGGAAATTATATAAACACTTTTCCATATTGCATGATTCGAGATAAGAAGCACACGGCGATTAATAATCAACCGAGGTCTGATCCAGAAACAAATTCAACACTGCTGATGTATTCGGAAGCGAGCGAGACGATGATTTAGCTGCTATTCCCGAATCACCCCGCATTGGAGAGATGTGTCCTGAGGTAGTCGGTTGGCCTCCGCCGCTTGACAGATCTATAAGCTGAATTGGAGGAAGGGGAGGACTGGGTTCACGGTTGTCCAGAGGAGGTAAGTTAGGGAAACATAGTAGAAGCCTTAACCTATTGATTTTTTACATAACTCGAAATGGGTACTAATAACGGGCTCGATCCATCCTATCTATCAGATTGTTGTGTAATGTGGCATTGGATATAATGCCTTTGTTGTGTGATAATTATTGGAATTATTATTGTGCAACTCGGCCTGGTCTATCCTTTGGAAGTAGGATTAGGTGAAATCAATAAAAGCATGAGCCTCCACCACCTATATCTACCTTGCCCGGCCGGAGCAGGCAGCCAAATCCGAATCTTGTCTTTGCAGCGGAACTACTACGCGTGATGCGAGATAACGACGTGGGCCATGTTCAATTGGATTGTTGGAATCTAAGGCCGCCAGGTGGAGGATAGGAATGGAGGATGGGAGATAGGAATGGATGACGTGGAATACGTACGGCTCTTGGCTCTCGCCTCGCTTGTTGTGTTGAGGCTTAATAAGCTCAACAACGTCTAGTCCCAGTTTAATCGCGGTGGGCAGCCACTCGGGCTGCTCCAAAAACCGCCACAAAACGTCACCGGTCCCATATTTGGACCTCGGTGAAAAACTTGTCGGCGGTGAGTTCCTGGGTATTCAAACCACGGTCTCTCCTAATTCACCTCTTCGGCCCCCCTCAACCCTCTTCACCCTCTTCACATCCTTCATCCCTGATTACAATGCCTTCTACCACGGGACCCTTCAAGCTTACCAGCAAGAATCTGCCTTTGATTTCCCCCCAGCAGGGAAACCAGAGCGTGGAAATTCCGGCTTACGACCGGACCGACATCAAGGAGGGAATTGTTCACGTCGGCGTCGGCGGCTTCCATAGAGCGCATCTGGCCGTCTATGTCGACAAATTGCTGCAGAAGCATGGCCAGCGCGAGTGGGCCATCTGCGGCGTCGGCCTCCGACCCAACGACGCCGCCATGCGCGACGTCCTGAGCGCTCAGGACCACATGTACACCGTCATCGAGCGCTCTGCCAAGGGCAGCTCCGCCAAGGTCGTCGGCAGCATCAACTCATTCCTCTTTGCGCCCGATGACCGGGAGGCCGTCATTGCCAAGATGGCTCACCCGGACACTCACATTGTGTCCTTGACCATTACCGAGACGGGATACTACTACAACGAAAACACCCATCAACTGAAGTCCGACCACGCCGACATTCAGCATGACCTGGCCAACGAGAACTCCCCCGTCAGCATCTTTGGCTTCCTCTACGCTGCTCTGGCCAGGCGGCACGAGCAGGGCATGAAGCCCTTCACCGTCTTGTCCTGCGACAACATGCAGAAGAACGGCGCCATCACCCGATCCATGCTCGAGTCGTTTGCTCGTCTCCGCAACCCGGATCTGGCCAAGTGGATCGCCGAGGAGGGAGCATTCCCCAACGCCATGGTCGACCGCATCACCCCCAGCACCTCTCAAAACGACATCAAGTCGCTGGCGGACAACTTTGGCATCGACGACGCGTGGCCGGTCGTTACCGAGCCCTTCATGCAGTGGGTTGTCGAGGACAAGTTCTGCGACGGCCGCCCGCCCTTTGAGAAGGTCGGCGTCCAGGTCGTCAAGGATGTGCACGACGTCGAGCAGTTTGAGAAGCACAAGCTGCGTCTGCTCAACGCCAGCCACTCCGCCATGGCGTACCCGGGACAACTTGCAGGCTTCAAGTACGTCCACGAGGTCATGGAGCACCCCGTCTACCGCGAGTTCATCTGGCAGATGATGCAGCAGGAGGTCAAGCCCCTGCTGCCCGACATCCCCGGCGTGGACATTGACCAGTACTGCAAAACGCTCATGGAGCGCTTCTCCAACCCCACCATCATGGACCAGATTCCCCGTATTGCCCTGAACGCCTCGGGCAAGATCCCTCAGTTCATCATGCCTTCCATTGCCGAGCAGATCTGGGTGACTGGGCCCTTCCGCCGCTTGTGTTTCGTCGCTGGTGCCTGGTTCCGCTATCTCCACGGTGTTGACGACGCGGGCAACTCGATCGAGGTCGACGACCCGATGCGAGAGCAGCTGCAGGCCCTGGCCAAGGAAGGTGGTAGCGACCCCCGCAAACTCCTTAGCATCAAGGTGCTGTTCGGTGACGACTTGCGAGGCGACAAGCGCTTCCTCGACGAGGTCACCACAGCAATGCACCTTATTGCGAAGGACGGAGTGATGGCAACTCTTCCCAAGTATGTTGATTAAACAGCACTGGGATACAAGCTTTTGTCGGCTTGTCACATTCCATACGGTGTTTAATCGAGCAGAGGTGAAGGGGGGGAAAGGACCAGTAGTTAATGAGTTGCTCAGCTGAAAAGGGTGGTGAATATCACGACAGCCACAAACCGAGAAGAGCAGGATAACGTATAGAGCGATAGAACCAAAAGTGATTTCATCTGAAAAGATCATTCTCAACGCCGTTTCAACCAGGGTTCCTTCGCTTGGAAGAACTAGCAAACTTGGCCGCCCTGGACTTTGCCGCCTACCAAAGCCAAAGCCCAGAGACCACATACAGCCTCCGCGCCTACAATCGCTGATAGTTTACATGACTCGTATGATTTGGTGCACCCAACTAAGCCGCCGTTGAGAATGCCTCGTGAAACAAGACTTCTCCGGGCTCCATCTCACAGAACGACAAGACCATGAAATGATCAGGCGAAACTCCTCGCATCCACATCCCGCTGTTATTCTCAAAGCCAAAGCGCTGATAGGAGCTCTTAGCGCCAAGCACAACGCATCCCTTTGCTCCAAGGCTCTTGATGCGACTCAATCCCTCTCGAATGAGGGCCTTCCCGATACCCCGTCCTTGGACATCCGGACGGGCGGACACAGGTCCCAGACCATACCACGCGACGTCGGATCTGTTGACAGTGACAGGCGAGAAGGCGATGTGTCCAACAAGTTCGTCGTTGAGGGTGGCCACGAGTGACATTGTTAGGGCGCCTTCTCTCCGGAGGATGTCGATGATGGCGCCTTCGGTGCCTTGGCTATAGCTGCGGTCTTTGAAGGCGGCCTCGGTAACGTCGCGGATGATGGTTAAGTCGCGTGCCGTCTCGTCTCGGATTTGGATATCCATATTTCGATGCTTGGACTGCTAGCGACTCTGGACGAAGCTTTGCTCAAAGTTGCAGGCAGTTCAATAATAGCCAAGGCCCTACTTGACGATGCTCATTGTGTTTTTTTTTTGCTGAGACTGAGTGACTCATCTCTGCGGCTTTTGTATTTACCAGGATGCTTGACCCACTCCACCTCCTCGGGCGAGAACTCTCCAACACGGTCGGTACGAAGCGGACACTTCTTCCAATAGTATTCCGGGATAATAAGCAAGGTGCATTATTAGTGAGGCAGAACTTACAGTCACAAGATCTGATTCAACGACCTCCAAGTGTAAAAGGGACTATTTCGCATGTGTTATGTAGCACGCGATAATAGAGCCATCTTGCGATATCTCGGTGTTAAGATTCACGAACTCCGATTTTAAAACGGCATGAATGAGCCTGGGTAAATCAAAAGATTTAAAAATCCAATGTCATATTTACTGGTGAAGGGTCAATATTGAGCCTGGTCACATAGAAAGATGGCCTATTGTCACCGTGTATATCCTGAGTGTGCTTCCCATCAACACCGAGGACACAACCGGGTGAGCAAAAGCCGCGCGTCTTGTCAGAATGTGGCCTTGGTAGACCTTGCCATGGCCAGCCCTACGATAATATTTGGGGCACTATGATTTCCGTTCATTCCCTCCATCCATTGATCCTACCGGGGCTCTAGTTGGCAGGGAAGCCCTTCGCAAAGACGGTTAGAGGGTTGAGTGATAACAAGCGACACATTCGACACTGGTGGTTGGCCTTGAATAAAGACGCCTGCGACCATTACAAGCCGGCATCTAGAGAAGGCATTGTTGGCGATCATCTGGCATGCTACAAGGGCGGTTCCGCGATGTATGCGCAAAGTATCTAATGACGGCGTTGACCTGATGTTGAGTCTTATTGGGCAAGTCACCTGACACCCCCGCTCACTAAACCTGACCCCTCCCATCTGCAAAGTTATGTGTTTCTCCACTACCGTCTTGCAGCAAGCTCTACACAAGTTGCCTTTTTCCATATTACGCGGCTCGTCATCCGTATAGGTGTATCTGTGTTCTTCAGATAGTAGGAGGCACCCTTCCAAGTCGCTCGGCCGCATCTTGGTCTCAATGGGTGATGAAGGGCGTCGCGTGTTGCCAAGAACTGGCTATCCAAGACGAAGAGCTGTCACCGCATGCTCGACTTGCCGGGAAAGGAAAAAGAAATGGTACGTGTCTGTCTGCACAAGGGTGGGGGGATGGGATATTTCTCTCTTGTTGCTCGACACCAAGCAACAGAATGACTGACCTGGCTCTGCAATCTCAGCGATAACGCAAGACCTGTCTGTTCCTTTTGCCGACGAGTTGGAGCCAATTGTCAGTACGACACACGTGATGCATCTTCTTTTGATCCCGCGAGTTTGCAAATCCTGGATCGATTGTCCGTCATCGAGACACTGGTAAGAGATATACAAATAAACCCACCCGCAGGCGCTTCCTCGTCCCGTTTGCAACAATGTAGTTCAACTCTTTCACCCGAACTCGACTCACCCCTGGATCACCGCTCACCAAGCTCAACTCAAGCCATCTGGCGTCTCAACCTAGACTTCAACTACAGAGTGGGAACCGACAAGCTTTTACAGTGGCCTGTTTTTGAAGACGCCTTATCTTCCCTTCGTCAATATTCCTTTCTTGATTTCCACGGCACCAGAACCCAGACCCATCTGGATGACGCCTTCAACAGGGCAGAGTCCCCAAGTGACTCCTTAGTCAAGCAGCAACCCCCCGTCCATATTTCCACTGACAAGTCGGATATTGAGCTGTTAGTTGATCAGTTCTTCACAAGAGTTCACGTCAAGAACCCCATCCTCGACCGGCTGGCCGTTGAACAATATTGCCTCCGGTATTACGAGGATGGGGCCTTGTTCAACCTCGAAACCTGTCTTGTGTTGATCATATGCGCCTTAGGCGCCGTCGCGACAAAATTTGATTCCTACAGCCCGACGCATGACGGTCCATCTCAACAGTTAGCCAGACTCGAGAGTTTAAGGGTGGCAAACTGTTACTTCTCCGCGGCCGAAAAACGCCTAGTCGCTGCCACCACTTCATTCAGCACTCTTGCAATCCAGTGCCTCTGTCTTGCTGGGTATGTGGCACTGAACCCGTCAACATTTGTTCCAGATCAGGTCTGACCAGTGGAGGCAGCATCTACCACATGTATACGCTCAAGCCTATGGCTGCTTTGCGAATGTTCCACGCCGCCGGATCTTCACTGCAGGTTCTGGTATCTACAGGGTGTGTGCTTGATTCTATGCACAGCTCAGCACATAGATGGATCTGACGATTGGACAGGTCGGATTCTCCCGAAGGGACAGCACAAATGAACTCCAGCCTTTTCTGGGCATGCTTCAAGTCAGAACGGTACGCACAACTCTTTTAACCCCCTTACCTTACCTTTCGCGTCTTATCAAGTGTACATAGGGAGATACTAGGCGAACTTCCGATCACACCACCGTCTCTCATTGAGCCTTGTTCGTCTGAAGGATATCCACAGCCACCCCAAGAGGGGTTCATGGGCTCAGGAGTCGACAATTGGGCCAAGGCCCATGAAGACAGTTGGTATTTCTTCCTCTCAGAAATTGCCCTCCGACGCATTGCAGACAAGGTTGCCGAGGTCGTCATTGATCACATCGACCAGACCCAGCCTGCAGCGTCGCAGGCTGCCATTGACGAATTGATCCCAGTGGTGGTTGAATTTGAGAGACAGACTCAGACCTGGAGGGAGCATCTGCCTCCCAACATCAACTTCCCGGACGTCCCGGAGCCAGCAACCACCGAGTGGCAACATTACAGCCGCGGGCGCTACTATCGCGTGTTGGAACTCATGTACAGACCATTCATCTTCCTGGCCATTCACGCCACTGGATGCAGCCCGACAACTCGAGAATTGGCCAGCAAAGGGCTCGGCTATGCTTCAAAGTATCTTCAGCATTGCCACCTAACACATCGCCATCATGGCTTGTGGCTACAGCTCCGGAACGAGTTAAGAGAGACATGCCTCCTGCTGGCCTCCGCGCGGTCAAACCTTGAGATGCCTGATGGATGGTACAGCGGTGTCAAAAAAACACTGGAATCGTTTGAGTATTGGCGAGCCGAGTTCCCACCTTGCCAATCTTACATGGAGGTGGTGCTTGCGTTGGATAGGTATCCTGAGATGCGCGACGCGGAGAGCATTGGTTCATTTGGATACCTGTAGAATTGAAAGTTGAGTGTCTTTGGACTCTTTTATCTCGTCTCGATGTAATTCCTCGATCTGTAGACACTCGATTTTGTTCTTGCTGTGGCTTGGCCTCTTTGGAAGCTACTTAGTAGTCTACTTAGCAACTGGCGTAAGCCAGATGTGAGAAGGATAGATATGGAATGGAGACCAATTAAACCAGAAACTGAAGAATCCAGACTAGAAAATGCGCCTTGTCTTTGGCGTTTCTCCATTCACCCGCCGTCGAAAGCGGCGAGTAAGAATACAATTCAGTCCCTAATCTTGACACATACAGTTCTAACGCGGAATGCAGAGATTTCCACCATTGCTTCCACCAATGCACCTTGCAATTTCACCTTGGCTACAGACCTATACCTACCAGCTTCAGCCTCCTACAGATGTGACAGTATGCGTTTATCATCCTTCGTAGCTGGCAATTGGCCAGGATCGGACGAGATTACCCAAGCATCCTTGTCATAAGTCTGGGGCCAAATGCCATTCTTTCCCGGCGCGAGAATCCCCTTCGGATCCATGGCATTTTTGATCTGTTCGTTTAGCTTCATCTGCGCGTGATCATTGAAATTGTATGTGTTGGCAATCTGGTCCATGACTGCCAGGTGGGTTCTGTACTCGCCCCATCCGTGTTGGGCGCAGTCTTCGATGAGTGTTCGAATGAGCCAGAGGGCCCTCCTCTTGGAGTCTGGGTCTTCTCGGTTGAATGAGATGCACACGATATGGTCTAGACAGAACAAGGTGGTTAGCTGCAAGGGTTCTGTCAAGGCCTCCGCCTCGATGGACGTTGGCATGATCGAAAAGGGAAGTATTCGAGGCAAGGATGGGAAGCTGCTTACGCATCTCTCTCATTCCCACGACAAAGTCGCCGATGAAGTCTAGGCCAGCTTCTCGGCAACGCCTGCTGGTAACTTGATACTGCAACACAGCGTCGTCGCCCGTGATCTTGGCAATGGGAGAGAAGAACAGATGAGCTCCGTTGGGGACCCAGTCAACCCATCGCAGCTCGTCGAAAGTCGGGATTCCTTGCAGAGTCAGTGCCCGGGTGCCAAGGATGCTGTGCTTCTCGGGGCGGTCTTCGGGAAAGTAAAACTTGGCGCCAGGAACCTTGGAGAAGATTTCCTTGATGACCCCCCACAGGGCATTGCGCACAGGTTCTGGCCCCTGTTGACAGACAGTTAGAATAGATGCTGCAGCGGCTGGGAGTAAGATCGGGTCCCTACGTAAAGTGCCCCATAAAAGTTCCAGCGCCCGAGCTTCAACTCCTTGGCGATCTCATCAAGGCGTTTCTCAGTTAGAGGCTCATCGGAGTCGGTGTAGTGCTTCTTGGGATTGTGCACTGCTGCATCCATGAGAATCGACCGCAGAGTGGGAACATTCTGCAGGACCATTTGCTGTAGGATTGCCCGGATTAGCCAAGGGGGTTCAAGAATGACATTGTGCAAGGAATGCATACCACTCGAAGTGGCCGAATGATTTCGATCACCTGATGGAGATCTTCGTCCCTTGGGAATGTAATCATGTACGCTTGGTATCCGCCAGGGTTTGGCATCAACTGGCCTCGGTTAGCAACTGCAGAGCGTGTTTCATTAGAGGGCGCAAAGCTCGAGACCATACCCAAATTCCCATCTTGACCACGATTCCAAGACTGCTTTGAGTGAAGATGCCGTCGTTGTATGGTCCGAAGCCATAGTTAAACAGCTGCCAGGCTCTATTACCAGGCTGTTGATCCGGTCTCAAGCCAGGTCTGTGGCCGGCAGTTCTGTCTGGCAAGGCTCCCATGCCAGTCCGAACAAGTTCGCCGTTTGGCAGCACGACTTCCAGTCCACAGTGCATCATCCAGTGGTCTAAGACCCATTAGTAGCTGGGCTTTTGCGTATTGTCAGCCGGGTCGATTCTTACCGCCGTAGGGGCTATAGCCGACGCCTCGCTCAACAGCGTTGCCGATGACAGAGCCGCCTCCAAGATCCGGTACCTGCACATAGCTCGTTAGTACGGGCTGAATTCCTTCTATCGAGGATGGGAATGCACACATCAATCCAGACTTTCTCTCTGAGATTGTTCTTCTCCAGGTATTCGTACAGGTCCATAGGTCACACCAGGCTCTACCAAGGCATATGCTCCCTCGGTATCAACCTCCAGAACGCGGTTCATGTGCTTTCCCAGGTTCAACCCGATGCTTCCAGGCACTCTCGGCGCAGCACCTCCGTAGCCGGTGTTTCGGCCGATGGAGAATGGCCAGACGGGAATGTCGAACTCATTGCAGAGACCCATCATGTCTTGAACCTCAGGCACATTTCGGGGAGAGATGGTTGCTGAACTAACAAAATAGGTGCGGTCTAGGATAGCGTGCATGTCGTGTGTCTTGTTTGGCTCCTTGTAAGTTCCATCCACGAGATGGGCCTCGGTCTCAATGACGAAAACATTGTCTGAACCGCAAATCTCCCCCGCTCGCTTGATGAACGCCTGGAAGTGAGCACTGCTCGTGTTTGGGGGAAGGACCAGAGGGTCACCAGGTGTTCTGCTGGAGCCACCGTTGACGCTCGAGTTGGGTGTCTTCAGCTTGGTCCCGTTGGGAGGAGACATTATGGTGGTGGTTTGTTGTTGTTTCGTCCGTTTGAAAGAAACAGCTTGTTTGCATTGAAGAACACCTCACTGTAACTTCTTGTGTTCTTGAATGATCAAAATGGTAGAGTGGGGGTTGAAGCATAGGAAGGGATACACGGCACTTGGCCGGATTTATAGTCCACCATGCTTCCCTCGAAGCTGAAGCTGAAGGCGGCAAATAAGCATGAAGCGCTTATTTGGCTACTAGTGATCTGCGAGGAAGGTCGATCACCCGGTTGATCGCGGGGAAATGGAAGATCGGATCGGAAAGCGGCCACCTGTGCCAGTGAAACGCATCCGATGCATACCCGATGCATGATCCGATGCGTCGGAAGAGCACAGATAGTAGCTACGCGCGCGCGAGTTCCACTTCTCGTGAGGTAGCATGTTCTGATAGGTTGCCTTCTGCATTTTGGGATGGAGCCGGCCTGTCTGCTTATATAAAGGGCTGAAGTGATGCTGGTGTTGAGATTGGAAAGCAAGTGGTTAAGTTACAGCTCATCCCACTCGGCGCCTTCTTGTCCTTCACTCTCGTGGCCGACTTACTGCAGACCTTTCAATCATCCCCAATGGCACAAATAAGCAACACTCGACTCTCTAAAGCCGCCGTGCTCAGTCCCGATGGCTCAGGCGTCACGATATGGGAGCGCAAAGTCCCATCGCCCACCCGCGGATGCATCCTCATCAAGGTTCTAAGAGCGGGAGTATGCGGCACAGACGCGCATCTTTTAAAAGGAGACCAGCCATTTCCTCAACCGGTTGTGCTGGGCCACGAAGGACTCGGACAAATCATCGAGGTCGGGGAAGGTGTCACCACAGATCACGCGAGCCACCCCATTGCTGTTGGAGACGTCGTCTATTGGAACCCCATCAGACCGTGCAACACGTGCTACGATTGCACTATTAGCGAAGACTTTACCGCTTGCACCAATGGAACCTTCTGGTCTCCTGCGAACCAGGCCGAGGTCTGGGCGAGTTACACAGAATTAGCCACACTGCTGCCCAACAACTCCTTCTACCGCATCGATCCAAGCGTTCCTCTGGATGCCTTCATCGCCATGGGGTGTGCGCTTCCAACTATTCTGCAGGCTCTAGACCACCTCGGCGGGATACCCTCAGGGAGCACCGTCGTTGTGCAGGGTGCCGGGCCGGTCGGCCTAGCCGCCGTCATGATGGCGAAGCTTGCCAACGCAGCACACATCGCGTGCGTCGATCGCGTCGATGCGCGCTTGCAACGAGCCAAGGACTTTGGAGCTACTCTTCTGGTGGACATGCGGAAGCCAGAGCTTTCCACACAGGAGGCTCGCCGCAGCTTCATCAACAGTGCTGTGGGGGTTCGAGGAGTGGGACTAGTCATCGAGTGCAGCGGAAGCGCGGCGGCCTTTGAGGAGGGCATAGGGATGTTGACTAGATCTGGAAAATATTTGCTGGTTGGAACTTGGGCTGGGAACAGCACCGTTCCATTTTGTCCCTTTGAAGTGGTTCAGAAAGCTCTCACGTTGGTAGGATCGACGTTTGCGTCGCCGAAGCACTATTATCGTGCTGCCAGGTTGGTAGAGGCCAACCATAAGAGATTTCCGTTGGCCCAATGTGTAACGCACAAGTATGATCTTCAGAGCACCGAGGAAGCATTGAGGGTTGTCGGGAAGGGAGAGGCCGTGAAGGCCGTTATTATTCCCTGAGTGAAGGACTGATGATCAGCAGAGCGAGAGATTAGCCAACCATGGTCGCAGAATAGTGACTCAAAGAACCATTAATAGTTGACTACTGCATAATTAATCAATATACAGAGAATAAACCATCGAAACCGTTGCCAGATAGCCAATGCGCTCCTCCTTAATTCCTGCCCGGATCTTAGCCGCAGTTCAAGTCAGTAGTAAGGGTGTGACTTACAGCAACGTAAGCGTCAAATCACCATGAATCCTCGCCTTGAGCTGGATCTCGATCTCCAGATTCAAGTCAAGGCGCAGACTAAGCGCGTCACTCTTGCCGCCACCGCCACCTTGCGGCTGACTTTGCTGTTGCATGTTCATATTCCCCTGTGCCATCGGCGCCATCGGCTCGTCGTTCTCCATGAAGTCGTCATCCAGCCGTTGCTGTCGTTTGCGCCGTGCTAGTTTCTGCTTTTTGGCCTTTTTTGCTTTGCGCAAGGCCTTTTCCTGGTCAGGAGTGGATGGCGCCTCCTCTTCGTCATCCTGGTCGTCCTCAAGCTGGGTTCGTGTGGTGACGGCCTGGGTGTCATCTGAGACGTCATCCCGCGGCTGAGCCTCCTAGTCTTTGTTAGCTGTTGGGATGCTGTTGAGGCGGATTGATCGAGGTACCTGTGTTGGTGATAGCGACATAATTGGAATATATTGGTAGTGAGAAGTTGAAGAGAGATGGAATTACTCCCCTAATAAAGTTGCATCAACGTTCTTTTGTTACAAATTTTTATTCACATGTGTGGCTTTCGCTCAAATCAAGAAACGGGCGCGGGTTTGGGGGGGCTGACGCGCCCTGCGTCATCGTTAGCTAGTGGGCAACCAACAGCGGGGGGTGATTGAGTGTTGGAGAACAGGTTTCTGTGGCAAGGAACACACATCCCTGCAGAGCTCCGTCATGACGTAGTCCTAAATCTTTCCTACACCCAGACTTTGTTATGACGACCGGGTAATGAATGCAGAACACGTAGAAGACGATGACTTGAGCGACAGCCATTTCAACGCATTTAGAATTGCGGTGGTCAGGCCGTTGTTCTTGATCTTATTTTTCTCTAATTAACTTGCATCCCATCACTCTCATCGCTCGCAGCGGCTGAGGAACGACTAAATAGGTGGCGACATCGATTAATTAAATACTTTTATCGTTCCCCGCGAAGCACCTGATACCTGGATGCGCGTCCGGTAGTGACAACTCGCACGAGGGAATCCATCACTACAAGTCTATCGCTTGGGAAGCACGATGACTACAAATTTCTTCCATCTCAAAGGATGCCTATAGGGTATGCAAGGGAGTAACCACCAACGCTCACCCTGGATACATCATCACATGGTGCACCACGGCGCAGGGGAACAACCACTCACATGGAGACCCAGTTCATGTAAATCGAGGCAGATCATGGTTTTCAGCCGCAGGATGACGGCCTGTTGCTACTCAACCCCACCGGCACTGGACCTAGATCCCATATCACGGCCGCTCTGACAGATTGTCCCAATGCTCTCCGGCCAGTTCCTCCTTAAAGCTCCATACCGATAGTTCGTACTCAAACGTAGATCAGGGTCTGTCTCCGCCTCTCAGCCATGCATAAAATCCATTGGGATAATTTTACCGCTTGGCGGTCAAGGAAAATGGCCGCAAGGGTCCGATAGGGGTACCGGTGAACCGGGCCGGACACCTCGGCATAGCATCCGGAAATGCCGGTACCAAATCAAGCGCCAATGAATAAGTTATCACGGGAGGAAATAAATATCTGAGGCAGGCAAGTTATCAGATTAGCCAGCTATTTCAATGCTACGGATCATCTTTGAGTCTTGTTGACTGCTTCTGCTTAAGCTATTCGTTCCATCTGTTCGATTGATTGCGCAATGAGACTTATTGTCAGGCCGGACGCCGCCACATCATCGGCATATGTGGCCAGGTATATTATAGGTTAGTTGCCACGATGTCGTCCCTGGGTCTTGCTTTGTGGTCATCTTTGCCTCTTCTGGTCGTTCTGTGTAGATGTCTGTGCTGTGCTGACCATCATGTCACCCAGATCGCATTCGCACTTTCCAGCCCACCTCAGAGAAACCTTTCGTTCTTGGTCTCCCGACAGGCAGTAGTCCGATTGCAGTATATGAGATCCTTGTAGATGCCTACGAAGCTGGCCGTGTTTCTTTTGAGCATGTCATCACGTTCAATATGGTAGGTAAATCACCGACAGCGAAGGGTGCAAGTTGACTAAGGACTCGTATGCTAGGACGAGTATACCGGATTACCTAAAGACCATCCCGAATCATATCACAGCTTCATGTTCCGCCACTTGTTTTCCCGTGTAAACATCAAGCCTGAGAACGTTCATATCCTCGACGGCAACGCGCCTGATCTCGACGAAGAATGTACCAGGTACGAGACCAAGATCAAGGAAGTTGGGGGCATCGAGCTCTTCTTCGGCGGTGTTGGTCCCGATGGTCACATTGCTTTCAATGAGCCGGGGTCCAGTCTCGCCTCCAGGACAAGGGTGAAGACGCTAGCTATGGACACAATCCGCGCCAACTCCCGGTTTTTCGACGGAGATATCCACAAGGTGCCCCAGATGGCACTGACCGTGGGTGTCCAAACAATCATGGATGTGAGTAACCCTATGGCTCCTGTGCATCCCCAGACCAGACTGACAATCATCTTTGAAAGGCCAGGGAGGTTGTCATCATCGCCAACGGCTCAACCAAGGCAGTTGCAGTTCAGAAGGCCATTGAGGGCGGAGTCAACCATATGTGCACCCTCTCCTGTCTCCAGATGCACCCATTCTCCATGATTGTAGTTGACGAGGACGCCACCCTCGAGCTACAGGTCAAGACGGTCAAGGTAAAGTCGCCGCTAAGCAGCTGTCAGAATTGTGGTGCTAACCGAATACTCAGTACTTCAAGAGCATTGAAAAGGTCGGACTCGGGCGGGGCTTCGAGCAAAAGATTCCCCTGCGGTTGCGTAGCTGGTCGTTGGCTAGCCCTCCGCAGACTCCGGATGGAAAGACGCCAGATAACTTTGATGACAGCTTGGTGGACCTAGCACCGGACAACATGTCTTCGAGGATGGAATCTTGGCCCGTGGTATACGCCTGAATTGTCAGAACTGGGTATTGATCTCAACATTATTGTTTTTGGCGTTTCATGAGGTTCATTGTATTGGAAATAGAGAGACAACACATAGATGAATCGACTCCCTCAAAAGGATAGTCATGCTACTATACCGCATTGCGTAAATCAAGACTTTTCGTAGTGTACACCTGGCTTCAGATTTGGTTATCGTATGGCAGCAGGTCAAATCCAGACTGCAAGCTACCCTGGTTGAAGATGAACCAAGAAGTATCAAACTCTCCATCAAACTGGAATCCGTCTTCATTTCCCATTACTGGCGTATGCAAGGCTTGGAGCTTCTGCTCCAGTCTGCTCGCTAGCAGACCGTTGACGTTGGAGCTCTGGGCAACAGATTCCTGCAGCTTGGCTAGATGGGCATTCACGTTCTCCAAATCTACGAGCGGTCAGCGGAAAATCCATCAAGCCGCAGTCCGCAAGGAACGACCTACCATCAGGCTCTCCCACTCCACCCTCTACGCCCTGAATCACAATCAAGGCGGCCCAAGTGATGACAACCAAGTCGAAATTGGACCAGATGGAATGATCAGTCAGCTGGAGTTTCACGGCGTCCCGAGCAGAGACAAGAAGCTCATGCTGTTCCTTTGGTGTAGTATCTGAGAATAGATCACTCCCTCTTGCGGGCAGGTAGACCGACAGCACCAAGACACGGTGAAGGACATACTGCCGGATGGCCAGCCGTCTCTCACCCTCCGGGTCATCCTGTCGGGCTCCAAACTCGACAAGCCAATCATCCAGCTGACGAGCCCAGTCGCGGATTACCGCTGCGTCGACGCCACTGAAAGAGACTGCAACGGAGTCGGCGGGTCGTGTTGTTCTAGGCGTCTCGCTTGAAAGGCCTGACCATATGGTCGGGAGACCCCTTCCTGCGAAATGGGTCAATCCCGTATGCATCATGCGGGAGAGTCGGTAGATATGGTCTTGTGGGGATATGCGAAGGCATGGAAAAGGAGCTACAATGGGGACTACTGGACACGAGAGGTGGACGGATGCATGCTCCAGATCAACAATCTTCAAAGGTTAGTGGACGGGGACATAGGAGCCGGGGGATGATTGCCAAGTTACCTGGAGACCTGTGAAAAGCCTCTGCCATTCCAGGGAGGACTCGCCCGTACTTGGAGGGCAGTGCTCGAGGATCAGCCGATATGCCACGGAAATCCAAATCCCCGTCTCCTTACTTATGCCTTCTCTTAGCAAGCCCGCGAGAATAATGCCCAGGATGGTCTGAAAGGCCCATTCTTCCGCTTGTTTCGGCTCCGTGGGCTCACGACCAATGATGCTAGACGGAACACAGAGCTGTGAGATGGCGATACATAAAACGGAGAAGTAGTCTAGGGCCAGCTCAGCATCAGCCGGGGCACCTCTTATGCTAGAGCAGTACAACATGGCAGCAAGCATTATCGGCGTCGGTGATGAGAAGGTTTGTCTTCTTGGGAGAAAGTGAAGCCCAAGCATAGCATCGTGAAAACTGGCCAGTTGTGAATGTAAGTTATAAACCGTATAAGGATGGAAAGGAAGGTTGAGGAGACCCACGTTGACCAGAGACGCTTGATGAGCAACTCATTCCATATTTTGACATTGGTATTTCCAGAACAGGTCGACTTCAGAGCCTGGATTGAGTCGGAGAGAGGCCTGAGGATGGCATCGTCAAAAGTCTCGTCCTCAACATCCCGCGGTGGAGTTTGACTGGTGTTGCTTTGCGCAATGATATTATCCATGTGCGGAAGCCCCACATGCTCTTCTATCCTCTTCAGCCTCCACAGAATCCGCTCGTTGAGGGATTGGCCTTCTGCCTCGGCAGTTGCTGGAACCGTGGCTGGTCTCGGACCTGTGATCTCGAACGAGGCGGCCTGCAGGAGACGAGTATCACTTAGCCTGTGCCGACAAGGTGCTAGAGTCTATCGAATGCGCAGAATCGACACAGCAAGACTATGAAAACGAGGTGGAACCATTTGAATACCTACATTTGCCCGGGGGAGAAACACGCATTGGGTCCCGGCTCTGGAACATCTTCGACATGACGACGCCCCATGGTCAATCCGGCATTTCATCTAAACAACCGAGTAGCACGAGTAAGCAAATGTCCCGTATTTGGAGCTCCAGGCAATGCGGAATGTTTGCACGGCACCTTTTGGCGTCGACAATTGACTACAGGACCGGGTCAGCACATCTGTGGATGCTGTCAACCGCCCCATCCGTGGCCCCCTCGCTTACCGCAGGCCTTGCGGGACCTGGCTTCAGGAAGGACTTCCAGAGCGGGCCCCCGCAATCTGGAGCCGTCTTGGCCTTCCATGCTCCCGGATGTCGCGTGATGTCGCGTCCAGTCGCTGCAGTTCGGGAGAGTGTGATGAGAAAATGCCACGCCGGCGATCAGCCTTCTTTTACCGGATGGGCCGGGTCTGACATTTCCCCGTCTCATTTCCCCGTTCATTTCCGAAGGGTCGGGTCATCTGACTCGTTGCTGATAGGCGCCGGGCGCTTTGCCACGATTGGTCAAGGGTCGATATCGGCGCCGGCGATTGCGGGCCGACATTGCCGGTCTTGCTCGCCAGGATCTCCGGCTTTTACCGGGTGAGCATCTTGGGGCCTGGCTGTATGCATAGGAATGCCGTGGCGCGGTGGAATTCGAGAGCGACTCAACCTGCAACTGGGATTCCGTGTCACCTGACAAGAGCTTCCCCTTCCACCACGGCCCCTAAGCGTACCTCCTTGTGATCCAAATACCATCTGAGACTAAGGATCCTCCCTTGCTCTCCCTGGCCCATGAAATTCTCCGAAACTAGCCATGGTCCAAACCCTTGATGTTCTTGACTGGGCCAAGAACGTCGCTCAGGAATTCAATGTCGATACTGCCAAGATCCGGGAGGCTAATATTCACTTTATAAAACAGCTCAGTAAGTAAGAATAATATGAGGCGATAAATCATCCCAGGACTGGCTTTAGAAGACACTGACACCTGACAGAGGACGGGCTTAGAACAGAGGATGGCTCGTTATTGCAAGTTCCATCCTTCGTCACCAAGCTCCCTGACGGAACTGAAAAGGGCGTCTGCCTTGCCATCGACCTCGGTGGAACAAATCTCAGGGTCTGCTCTGTTGATCTGCATGGCGATTCAACGCTCTCGGTGGTCCAGTCCAAAGCCGCGATTCCTCAGGAAATCATGATTGCAGACACCTATAAGACTCTGTTCGGATTCATCGCCCAGCATATGGAATCATTCATGCGAGAACACATGCCTGAAGCCATAGACAGATGGCAACAGGTGCTGAAGGCCACATCAGACAGAATTGATGACCGGGCTAGACGGGAGCACTGTTACTCACTTGGGTTCTCCTTCAGCTTCACCTTTCACCAACGCGCCATCAACCAGGGAACCCTCATGTACTGGACCAAATCCTTCAGCATCGACGACGCCATCGGCCGTGACCCATGTGCCATGTTGCAAGAAGCCCTGGATGAGCGATCGCTTCCACTATCTGTGACGGCCCTTGTCAACGACACGGTTGGCACCCTTGCTGCCAGAGCATATTGCGCTCCTACTCAGGGCAAAACCCTCCTGGGTGCCATTTTCGGGACTGGTACAAACGGGGCCTATATGGAGAAGGTGTCCGAGATACAGAAGCTGCACCCCAATGACATCATCCAAAACAGCCCTCGAGATCAACACATGGCATTGAATACTGAATGGGGTGGTTTTGACAGGGATCTGGAAGTGCTCCCAGTCACACGATACGATGAAGAGCTCGATCGTGACTCGGTGAATCCTAAAGATCAGTATTACGAGAAACGCATCTCTGGACTGTACCTGGGAGAGCTGTTACGAAGGGTCATCCTGGCAGGAATTGAAGCCGGTGTTCTGGCATTAGAAGAGCCGCCTAGTTCCCGCCTTTATTCGGCATACTCGATCGACAGCTCATTCTTGTCAAACATCCTGCAAGACTCAAGCCCTCATCTTGACGATGCAAAACAACACATTGTTCGCGTTCTTGGAAGCCGGATGCCGACAACTGCCGAGGCTCAGGGTCTTAAGATGATCGCCGAAGCCATTGGTAGAAGAGCGGCTCGACTCTCGGCTGTCGCAATTGCAGGCGTGGTCATAAAGTCCGGTAGATTTGACTTGCAAGAAAAATCAGTCATTTCAAGCCGATCCGGTGTTTTCACAAGTATGTTTCCGACTCGCCTCCTCCAGGCTGGGTTTGACTTGTTTGGTCGATGGATGAAAGGACGCTCCGCCGCACCCAAAGACCTGCTCAAGTCAAAGAGAAGGGGCCTTTCTGGCGGTGACGGTGGTTCTGTAAACAGTACCATCGATGTCGGTGTGGACGGGTCTTTGTTTGAATTCTTCCCGGGCTTTGAGGCGAACTTGCGGGCAGCATTGCGTGAGATTCCGGAAATTGGGCCGGCTCGCGAGGCGATGATCAGCATGGGAGCGGCAGAGGATGGAAGCAGTGTTGGGGCTGCGTTGATTGCAATGTTAAACGGACAAGGAAACACTATAGAATAGACTGGCGTTCTGCTTTTACAAGAGGTCTGACTGAGCATGAATGATACACGTTGAATGTCTTCAAGTCATTGATTCTGCAAAGTGGGCCGCGCATAATCGCTATATTCGCATGTATTAATGTAGTTTTTCACGTCAAGGATAAACAAAGATTAAACGAGCAGCTTCGCAGTACGGGATGGCGGCTGTGCTATCAAATGCTAGTTCAGGCGAGAATTCACACAACCCCGTTTGGCATTTCCTCACTTCAAAGTCAAAGTTGAGTATGGGGCGTCACAATTCTACTCGGCAATAAGGATATTACAATGATTCCATATAGCAACTGTCTCGTGTCTGAGGCACTGGTCCTGTAGGAAAAGAGACCTTTCGAGCCGTCTCGTCTATTCACCCAATAGCTGCTCAAACGCAGATCGTGGCTCGGTTATGACCCAGTTCCACGCAAAGATATCACCTCATCTTATGCGAGCTCGAGATCAAGCGTCAGCGTAGGTGTGCCAACAAAACCAGCAGGCATGGTATACGTGAAGTTCCAGAACTCAAAGTCTCGGATGGGCTTGTCCGCACCGCCATAGTGTCCAGCAAAAGACAACCGATATTCCGGGTTAACATTGCCCGAGACGGCGACCTTGAGGCCTGGGACGTCTTCCCATCCCGTGATTGTTCGCTTGGCTTTGAATGCGCCTACCAGAAGCGAGAACACAGAGGCCGCGGTGCCGTGCGGGTAGGCCAGCTTGAGCTTCCCGGGCTTGACATTGGTCTGCACGCCGGTCTCGGTTGGGTAGAGCTGATACTGAATGTTACCACACGGTTCCTATTGCTTCGGGAAAGCGGTACTTACCGAGATGAAGGAAATCTCGCTGCCGGTGTCCCACTGGACAACAGCGGGGTTGAAGGCAGCCTGGTTCTGGCCGGGGCCCCCGAGAGATATCTCATCAAACGACTCGGCACCGATAGTAAGCTTTTCGGAGAGCCATGTCGTAATGTTTCGTGGAACCTTGTCGAAGGGAGGGTAGTATGAGCTGGCCGTGAAGGTGTGCTCGGAGAAGGTCTTGAGGCCTGAGAGGACCTTCTTAGGAATCAACTTTTTGTGGTCATCTGCGAGCACAGCGAATAGAGGTGCCCAGGCATAATCCGCCATGTGAGACATGACTTGAGGCTGAAACCAGTTAATACTTGTACGGATATGCGCAAATTGCAAGACTTACCTTGTCAATAAGCGACGAGTTTTCCTTGCCAATCAAGGTCCAAAACCAGAGCGCCATGAGACTAAGGTATCGATTCATATCGTATCCATACGATCGATCCCAGGGTCCGGCGATATTCTTCATACCTGGATGCCAAAGCTGACCAATAGCTTCCCAGGTATGTTTGATCATCGAAGGCGCCGTCTGGGTCATGATCGAGTCCTCTGGAAGATACTTGCTCCAGAGAAGAAGCCCAAATAGAGAAACGCCCGTGTAAGTACCTGAGTTGAACTCGGAGAGAGTATTATCACGGTTGAAGAGGTCAATTATCTCTTGGGCGTACCTTTCCCCGCTGCGAGTCATATTCGTTTCCTTCAGACGGCGGCCGGTCCAGCCAGAAACAAACGCACGCATAATTGACTAAGCCCAATGTCAGCGATCCTCCTAGGTGCCATTTTCGCGGCAATCTCACTCACGGGGTTGCTGTACGCAGGATATAAGTTATCCTGAGTGGGATCGGTATGTCCAAAGCGGTATTCATCGCCCTTGGTAGTATTATAGAGTGACTGAAGAATAAGCCGTTGCGTGGGCTTGCTGATGAGGTGAGAGTACTCCTCAATGGCCATGATCAGGGTTGTGCCGACGAAGCCACGCCAATTGGGATCCCAAGACCCGTAGATCTTGGGTGGGTAAGCTGCGGAGCCAACATATGGCTCTTCGGGCTCTTGTTGATACGTTGCGTACCTAATCAGCGTTGGTATTATGTATTATCCTCACGTTGCCAAGACACTCACCATTCGTCAGCAGGAACCTTGTATTGGGCATTGATGACATTCGTGATAATCTTTTCGGCCTCGGCGACATCCTTCCCCTTGTTTCGAGCCAGGAGACCAAAAGCGTACCAAACAGAGCTTCGGGTCTCATGGCCGAGTGCCATCGCAGCACTAAAGTCATAGAGATATCCAGCCTCGGAGTCATAGAAGCCATCCATCCACTCCATGCTTTCAGTGAAGAGAGAGCGGGCGTTGGGGGACATGGACTTGAGGGCTGAGGGAGCTGCCGAGGCAGTGGCAGCCAGGGCGGCGAGGCCCAGAGGCGCCAAAGCTGTGACGCGCATGTTGACGAGAGGAGAGGGGAGATTGGCTTCTAAACCGACCGCGAGCCTGTTGAGGCGGGTTTTGCTGCTACACGTCCTGAAGAACTACAACGAAGCTGGGTTCAACTAAAAGCCCAGGATCGGCGGAGGGATGCGCGTTATATACATGGCGCTTCAGAAGACTACTGCGACTTGACGCCTACACAGGCCCGGCTTCGTCCTAGCTAGTCCTGCTGTTGGCTACGGAGATGATGCCACCCAGTCAATGATCACCCGACCCATCCATTCATGCTATCTAGCGGACTGCCCTCTCGGCTCATGAGCCCCGAGACCCCACACGGAGCATCGACAGAGTACGACTAGGCCGCGGGGATGTGAGGGTCGTATCAACGGCTTTTGCAATCCAACTACACCGGCTCTCTTCGGCCTCCACCCGGGCCGGATTTGACCGGCCACTTGTGCTGTGATAAGCCCATCCCCGACGGTAGCGTGATAGGCATGTCCCCGTATCTTTCAAGTGGGTTCCTCCACGGGTCGAGTCCGCTTTGACCGGGGAAGTTTTGAGAGGGGATGCACACGCGACACTGTGGGCGGGCGCGAGGTTGGTATGGTAAGGATGAATTCCCCATCCTCGTCTGTCAGCATCACGCGGGGGATTCGTCGAGTATATAGACCAGGGCACCCATCCATAACTTCGTCCGAGCCCTTCTGATCGACACGAGTTTGTTACATCGGTTTGTTGTCCCCCCATCTCGCCTGTTAGAACTCGGCCGTCTCCCATCTGTCAATCGCAAATTTTTTCAACATGGGTTCTCCTGAAGAGGTCGGCGCCAGCACCCGCGCCAGGAGCGCCGAAGAGACCAACATCAAGCAGACAATGGATGCTGACGAGCTCCGTCTGGCTCAGATGGGCAAGTTGTCCACAGCATGTTTTTTTGCGCTCCCTCTGACCAATTGCCAGGCCACACTCAGGAGCTTCAGAGGCACTTCAGCACGCTGAGTCTGATTGGCCTGGCATCGACCACCACCATCTCCTGGACGGGTCTGGGCCTCGGTTTGATCACTGAGATCGGTGCTGGAGGCCCTGGTGCGGTCATCTACGGCTTCATCCTCGTCACGGTCCTGCAATGCTTCCTCGGCGCGTCATTGGCCGAGTTCGTTTCCTCGTATCCCACTGAAGGAGGCATGTATCACTGGATTGCTGCTGTTGCTCCCCGACGAGCCACAGGCGTTCTGAGCTTTTTCACGGGATGGTTCAGTGTTCTTGGCTGTAGGTGCCAACCATTGTCGTTTCAACTAGCCAACTCAGCATGCTGACTTGCTTCAAGGGATCTTTACCACCGCCTCTACCAACCTCATCTTTGCGCAGATTGTCATGGCCCTCATCGCCCTTTACCATGAGACGCTCGAGATCCGCGCCTGGCAGACCTTCATTGTCTATCAGGGCCTCAACCTCATCACCGCGGCTGTTGTCATGTTTGGAAACAAAATCATCCCCGGTTTGAACAGATTCTCGCTCTTCTACCTCCAAGTCGGCTGGTTTGTGGTGCTGGTTACCGTGGTTGCCTGCGCCCCGTCTCACCGGAGTGCCGACTTTGTCTTCAAGACCTGGATCAACAATACTGGCTGGGAGAACCAGGTCATCTGCTTCATCACCGGTCTTGTTAACCCCCTGTACAGCCTTGGAGGTCTGGACGGTGTTACTCACATCACCGAGGAGATGCCCAACGTGAGTGATAACATGAAACAAAGGGCCTGGCTCTTTTTGATCTTGATGAGCTGACGAGGTTTCTCCAGCCCTCTCGCAACGCCCCCTTGGCCATTGCCATCACTCTCACGATTGCCTTCTGCACAGGTCTCACTTACCTGGTGGCCCTCATGTTCTCCATCCAGGATTTCGATGCCCTGTCCGAGACAAACACTGGCTTGCCTCTCGCTGAGCTCTTCCGACAAGTCACCGAAAAGGCCGGCGGTGCTTTCGGGCTTGTATTCATTCTCTTTATTGCCCTTGGGCCGTGTGTGGTGAGCTCGCAACTCAGCACTGGCCGAATCTTTTGGGCCTTTTCTCGCGATGGCGCCATGCCATTTTCCAAAACGTGAGTGTAGTCTGCTTAGAATACAATGGTGACAAGGCAGTGCTGACAACGATATCAGTTGGTCCAAAGTCCACTCTCTTCATCAGATCCCCTTCAACTCTCAACTTGCCGTCACAGCAATCATCGCTGCTCTGGGATGCCTGTATCTCGGCTCCTCGACGGCGTTCAACTCCCTTCTTGGCAGTGCGGTCACGATCAACAACATCTCTTACATGATCCCGATCCTTACCAACTTGCTTACCCGGCGAAAGAACATGCACCGCGGGGTTTTCCACATGGGTCCCGTTCTTGGGCCCATTGTGAACACCGTCACAGTGTGCTGGTTGACATTCGCCATCGTGTTTTTCTCGTTCCCCTACGTCAAGCCAGTCGAGGTTAACAATATGAATTACACCTGCGTTGTGGTCGGCGGTTTGGTTATTCTGGTTGGGGCCTGGTGGTTCAAGGCTGGAAAGGAGTACTCGGAGAAGATGCTCAAGGCGAAGGAGCTGTAGGAGATAGTCTAAGAACAGAAGCTTTTGACTTTGGGTAGCCTGGATATTACATGGCCCGCAGTCTTGCATATTATTATATTCTTATTAATACCTGTTGCGAATTTCGATTACGGTCGCCGAGCCGATCTATGAGCTTTGAGAAAATTGGAAGAGCAACAGAGAACTATCACCATTTCTCTTCATCGTACACTGAGCAAAATGGTCTCAAAGTTGGACTACGTACCAAATATGCACAATGCTTCACTACATGTCTACCCAACACTACTCCTACTAATCTGCTAGATTAAAAACATTTATTAATTAAAGGCATGCTTCTAATATCAGCAGATAGAAGATCAAGATTCAGCCAACTCATCCTCAGCTGGTACAAGCCGCAGCTCCCTTGCTTGTCGAAGTCACCCACTTGGTGGTAGTCTCCTTAATTGTGGATGTCGTAGTCTTGGAAACTGTACTCCTCAAAGTCACCGTACTGGAAGGCTTCAATGTGGTCTTGACAGTAGACCACTTTGTGACTGTTTCCGCGTCCAGAGTAACAGTGGACGTCTTCTTAGCAGTGCTTGTCGTGGTGACGGTCACAGTTCCCTTGGCTAGCGTGGTCGTCACAGTCTTGTAGGCGGTTACCGTCTTGGCCGGGAGTGTAGTGGTTCTCTTATCTGTGATGATGGAAGTAGAAGAGACAGCCACTGTTGTGGTGGAGGCCTTGAGCGTTGTGGTTTTGCCAGTTGTTTGAGTTGTGATGACCGTGGTGGTTGAGATCGATCCGAGGATGGTAGTCGTGGTATACCTGGTAGCAACAGAGGTGGTGGTTTCCAGCACGGTGCTAGGCTTGAGGGTAGTTGTCTTGCCTGTGGTCTTGGCGGTGATGCTCTGCGTCGTAGTGGTGCTACCAGCGACAGTTGAGGTCGACGTCTTGACGTTGGTCGTATAAGTCGAAACAACCGTCACGGTGACCGTCGACAAACCAGCTGCACGAGCCTCAAGGCCAACAAAGTTCTCGCTTCTTTGTTCCAAGTCACGTCGAGTAAGGCCAGCTGAAAGGTCTGTAGATGGATTGCCAAAAACAACTGCAGCTCTGGCCACTATGGTTGCCGCTGGACTGTCTATGCCGCGCTTCTTCTGCGTCGGGATGCAAGTAAGAGTCGTCTTCTTGCTCACTGTCTTAGTTGAAGTCGTCAATACCGTCGAGTACACAGTCGTGGCCTTCAGGGAAGTTGTTGTGGTGCCACCAGTTCCGGACGTGACGGTGGTCGTGCTGGAGACAGTGACAGCCTTGGGGCTCGTCGTCCTCGTAGCAAAGGAGGTTGTCAAAACAGTCACTTGAGAGGTCTCTGACTTGGGTGTCGAGGTAGCTCCGACAGTAGTCACCGTTGTCGTTGCATCCTTGGCGGATGTTGTGACCCAAGACGTGACAGTCGAGTCGACAACATTAGTTGAAGTCCTAGTGACAACATCGGGAGAAATAGTTGTTCCAACATCCACAACGTGTGTTGTCTTGGAGGTAATGACCTTGTCAGCTTCAGTAACTTGCTGCGTCTGCGTCGTTTTAGTCTTCTCCACAGTTGTCTTGGTAGTCGGGTCAGGTGTGATGGTCGTGCCAACGTCCAGAGTAATGGTAGACTTGCTGGTCACCGTAACATCGGCACCAGTCGTAGTCGTGTAGGAAGTCTGAGATGTAGTGACAGTCTGTGTAGTATAGACAGTCGTGTAGCTTGTCGTTCCAGTCGTAGCGGCAGATGCAACGAAAGGAGTAGCAGACACGAGAGTCATATTGATCCAGCTAGTAGTGGCGAAGAAGGTACCGAGCTCAAACTGGGCTGCATCGCTAGCAGAGAGTTGCTTGGCAAACAAAGCACGCTTGTCTGTAGCAGAACCAGGTCCAGAGTTATCAAATTCGCCAAAGATAACACTGCCCGTCCTGGGGTCACTGTTGGTCCAGTCATCCCAGCCAACAGCAGGAATGCAGGAGGACAGCTCAGATTCGATATACGCAACACGAGCATACTGATTCCAGGGTCGACCAAGGTAAATGGTGGAGTATGAAGCTCCATTGGCTGGAGTGACTGAACACTGATCAAAAACAAAGCCCGCTGCTGTTGTGGTGTCCGTCCGCTTGTTTGCCGTCAAGGCGATCTTGTCGCGGTTGGGTGAGATGGTAGACTTGAGGAAGTATCCCGCCCCAGAGCCCCAGATCATATCGATGTTGCCCTCAAAGTAGGAGTTATAGGCGAAGTAGCCGTTGATGAGGAGAGCATCCTGGTTACCGTAGACTTGGCAGCCATACAGAGAGGCATACTTGCTGCTCTTGACACCAAAGCCAAGACTAGCGTAGCTATCGACTTGTTAGTGAAACTGTTGCGTTTGTGGCCGATTTAACTCACTTGTTTGTTGTGCCAAAGGTGTTTGCGAAATTAATATTGACAGCCTGGAAGTAATTTCCGGTGGCATAAAAGGTAGCTGAATCCGAGTTGGAAGCTTCGGCCTGAGTGTCAATGCCCTTGTCATATGTGATTGTAACCTGGTTCTGGGTATAGTCATCCGGGGACTCGGAGTATCCGATGAAAATGGTGGTCCCCGATCTAGCCAGTACAATCTGCTCTTTGTATGTGCCAGGGTAGATGAAGACGGTTGGGGTGACCTTGCTGGATGTGGGGAGAGCATTGATCGCTGCTTGGATCGTATCGTAAGTGGTGACTCCCTCGATGACCTCCTTCGACACAATGTAGGCACCAGCAGGGGGGGTTGTGCCACTGTAAACAGTGTCACCCGGGACGGGGTCGACGACTACGGTTGGCTTAGGCGTGGTGATAGAATCCCAATACGTCTTGTCGATCCAGTCAGTGCTGTCCATAACCGTGCCTAGAGAGTATGTGTCGCTGGTCAGAAGCGTTGCGTATCCGAAACCCTCTCTCGCAGCTTTGTTGTTCTCCCAGTTACCAGGGCCTTCGTTTGCATACTCAGCGAAGGTGGTGAAGTCGGTACGCGGGTCTGTGGTAGACCAAACCTTCCAACCGGCGGGCTGGATGACGCTGTCTAGGTAGCTGTTCTTGATGACCACCAGAGCGTACGCAGAGTACGGTCTGCCAAGGTAGACTTGTCCCTGGAGATCGACAGTCGCTGAAGCAGCCTCAGTGAATAGACACTGGTCGAAGATGTATCCTCCAACTGCCGATGCGCTCTTTCTGCTTTGAGCTGTGATGGCAGACTTGGCACGCTTCGCCGCAAGAGTACATCCTTTGAAGTAGGCTTTGCTGTAACCCCAGACAAAGTCGATAGCACCCTCGATGTAGCAGCTCTCGTAGTATTGGTAGCCGGCCGTTGCACCTGTGAGCAGAGTATCTTGCCAGCCGATGAAAGAGCATCCGTAGAATCCGATCTTGTCGCCATAAACGCTCGCAGCAAGAGCAACATAGCTGGCTATTGATCCATCGAGATTCTCCGTGTTGATGAACTTGACATTGTAGAAGGCAATCTTGGTGCTTGCGGTGGCGATGGTGGCAGTGTCAGCGTTGCTTCGGCCAGCAGGAATGGTGCCTGAAACGGACAGGCCTTTGGCTTGGGTGATGATCACTTGGTTGCTGCTGTACGTCTTTCCAGGGTCGCTCTCAGTGTATCCAATGATGGTCACTGGCCCGGGTCGGTTGATTGAGGGAACTTGTTCGTTGTAAGTGCCGGGGTAGATGAAGATGACCTGGGCTGTCGAGTCGTCTGGTAGACTATCCAGAGCTTCCGTCAGGCTTAAGTAAGAATCAGGCTTTTCTCCATCAACCGAGACAAGAACCGCGCCCTTGGGAGGGGTGGTTCCATCCGTGGGATGCGATGGAAAAGTGGCCTGTGTCTCCGAGGGAGTTGTAGACGCTGCTGAGCTGCCAATGGTGTAGCTAGGAACGTAGTTGTACGCCTTCATGTCAAGCCAGCTGGTGCTACCGATGAAAGATCCAAGAGAGTAGGGGGCCACCTGAGCTTCAGTAAGTTCAGTTGCGAAGCTTGCGCGCGATGAGGTCCAGTTTCCTGGGCCAGTGTTGTTGAACTCGCCAAAGAGGACGTCCTGGCATATGTCAGCATCGGAGCATTTGTTATGATATATAAGTGTACTGACTGATGTTTGTGGAGTGCTCTGAGACCACACCGCCCAACCAGCCGCGACAATGTGCTTGTCAAGATAGGAGTTCTTGTAGACGACAAGCGCATACGATGACCACGGACGGCCAAGATAGGTTGAACCGTACGAAGAACCGTAGCTCTCCGTGTAAGTCACCAAGCAAGTATCAAAAACGAAACCGCCAGCCCAGGAGGACGTCTTGCGGTTTTGGGCGGTGATGTATGCGTTGGGAGTGTTGGACGCGATGTAGCACTGGTGGAAATAGGCCTTGCTGTAGCCCCAGATGAAATCAACACTGCCCTCGATGTAACTGTTGCTGAAAACCTGGATCCCTTGGTTCACAAGCAGCGTGTCCTGGAAGCCCTTGAAGGCACAGCCATATGCAGCCATGTTGGTGCCAAAGAAGTCTGCAGCCAGTGCTGCCGTGCTGCTTGTCTGGGGGTAGGTGTTGGTGAAGTTGAGGTTGTACAGCGAGAGTCCCGCACCCTGGGTATTTTTCCAGAAGATGACTGGTGTCTCCTCGTTCCTCGAGGCGCTGGTCGAGTAGCCCAGACTGAACCAAACGAGGACCTTGTTCTGAGTGAAATCGTTCTCAAAGCTAGTTTCTCCACGAAGAGTGATATGTCCACGCGTGCGTGTGAGCGTGAGTTGCTCATTGTACGATCCGGCCTTGATGTAGACGGTATAGTCCTCGCCATCATCGGGGATAGCAGCGATGGCGGAAGCGACCGTCTTGAACTCATTCCCGGTTGGCGACGGCGCTACGGTCAGGGTTGAGCCGTCCACTGTGGCACTGGCCGTGCTGGATGCAGTTGTGGGTTCTGAGGTAGTCGTGCCAGCGGGAATATCTGATCCATAGACCGAATTCGGCCAGCCGGAGAAGGGCGCAATAGCATCTTTGTCTAGCCAGCTGTCATCGCCCAGGACACTGGCGGCCTTGTAGGAGGACGTATCACTCACGATTGTAGCTGCGGAGATACGCGAAGAAGAGTCCCATCCCGGCCCGGTGTTGTTCCCCTCAATGAAGGAACCAGTGAAGGTAGAAGGTGACGAAATCTTCCATCCGGCGGGAGCAATATGACCATCCAGATAGGAGTTGACGAACGCAACATTGGCCTTGACACTGTAGTCTCGACCCAGGTAGGTGCTCTCTTCTGGCACTGAGATGTCAGAGGGTACCACTGCGCAGAGGTCAAAGACCAATCGTGATCCACCATAGGAGCTCTGGAACTTGTGGGCTGAAATGGTCTGGCCGGCAGTGGTTCCGCGAGTCACAATCACAGAGTTGTAGATGTAACCGGCTCCTTGGCCCCATACAAAGTCCGTGGTGCCTTCAATGCGACAGTGACTGAAGAAGAAGTTACCGTAATCCAGATAGAGAGTTCCCTGGGACGAAGCGATATTGCATCCATAGAACGCCACCTTGGTACCCTTTGCGTAGACAGCCAGAGCAACATAGTTTGTGGTGGCGTCAAAAGAGTTCTCGAAGTTGATGTTGTAAAAGGATACAAGCTTGGCCTCGTACTTGTTGGCAGAGAAGGTAGCAGTGGAGGAAGACCCTCCACTGCTCGACAAGACGCCGTTCTTAGCCTTGATGGTAACTTGATTGTTCTTGGATAAAGATCCGTTGCTGCTTTGACCACGGACGATGGTGGCACCAGTGCGTGTGATCGAGACCTTTTCTTCGTACGTTCCAGCAAGGATGTAGATGTACTGGGTGGTAGCATCGTTGGGAAGGGCGGCCACCGCAGATGCCACGCTGTTGTAGGATGCACAAGCGTTACCCTGTGGCCCAACCACGAGAGCTGTGCTTGGCATGGATGAGGGCAAGACACATGATGACGTGGTAGGCGCCGCCGATGAGGTCGTGATCTCGGTGGTTGACGCTGGCTCACTCTCAGCAGCAGAAGTCGTGGCTACCTCGGAAGAGTCGGCGGTCGCCAGGGATGAAGAGAAGTCAGATGTCGCAGTAGAGGACTCAGCGGTCGTTGATGTAGTCTCAAGGCTGGTAGTCGTGGTTGTTTCGGGCAATTCGGGGGAGTCTTTAGCGTTGCTTGCTCTGATGGCGCTCAACACACCAGAGTCAATCCAGTCGAGAGTCGACACAGCAATGCTTGGGTTGACATTGTTGAAGAAAACGGATATGTCGTAAGGCGCAAGCTCACCAACGTCAGTCACCCAAGTGACGTACTTGGCGCGGTCCGTGACGTGACTCGAGTAACTACCATCACCAGTGGTTCCGAACTCGATGTATCGGTTTGCAGATGATTGCGTTTTCGTATCCACGTAGACACCTGTCAAAGCTAGGAAGCCAGCCAGATTAGAGTCTCTGTAGACAACAACCGAGCCATCACCGTTAGCAGCGGCGAGGTAGACCTTGGTGTTGGTAGTTCCCGTCTTCTGCACGACAGCGGAGGTGTCAAAGACGACAGTCGAGTTGTACATGGTCGAGCCTGATAAGCCGCCCTTGTTGTACACCAATAGTGCGTTACTTTTGGTTGCGGTGATGGTAGATCCGTAGATATATAGAGACGGGTAGTTGTAAATGACCTTGTCCTGGGCCTCGATGTAGGAGTTGGCAATGATGGCGGATGACCAGCTACCAGTGATGGCGGCAATACCGGCAGCCACGAACTGGCAACTGTAGAAGGCATTTTTGGAGCCACGCAGAGAAACTGCTCCTGCGGTGCCTCCAGCCTGCGAGTTCGAGAACTTGATGTTCTTCCAAGTGACCCCGGCTGCATTGGCCACTGAAAAGGACAAGGCCGGGGAAGCATTCCCGCCGTTGTCGATGACGACCTTGTTCAAGTTGTAGTCGCGCTTATTAGACACCTCGCCAACAATGGTGACGGCCGGTGTAGCCGCGATGACAACATTCTCGGTATAGGTGCCGGCAAGGACGGTGACAGTGGGGTATCCGCTCGCTTGGGCAGTCTTGATTGCTTCATTGATGGCTGTGAAGTCTCCGCTTCCATCGGTGGCTACAGTGAGCGCTAGAGGAGAGTCAGTCGATGTTGAAGCAACGCTCTCTGAAGTGGTTTGACTAGAAGATGGGGAGGATGTGGATGCGGTGGAGAGGAGAGTTGTCAATGAGAGAAATGACTGTGATTGAGGCAAGGAGAGTTCCAAGGAAGTTTCTGAAGACAGGGTTGACGATAGTTGTAACGATGTGGTACTGAATTCAGAGATGGACGCTGTGGTACTAAATCCAGAGACAGACGCTGAGGTACCCGTCTCGGAGAGTGATTCCGGGGAGCCAGATGTTGAGGTGTCTGTTGGATCCGTATCCTTGGTCTCGCTTCCGATTGAAGTTTGAGTGGTCTCGCGCCCGATCGAGGTTTGAGAGCTCTCACCACTGACTGAGGTTTGAGCAGCCTCACTTCCAGTTGAAGTTTGAGTGCTCTCACTTCCGATCGAGGTTTGAGTCGTCTCGCTTCCAACCGAGGTTTGGGTGGTCTCACTTTCGAGAGAGGTTCGAGTGGTTTCAGTCCCAGCTGAAGTTGTTCCCAGGGCCAGACCTATGGAAGCGGTCTCCGACAGCGACGAAAATGTGGTATCAGTCTCAGCGAGCAAGGTTGTGGTGTCTTCGCGGGACGGCAGCGACGTAGCCGGCAACAAGAGCGTAGTATCTGAGGCCTGGGTAGTTGCACTCCACGTTGCTGTTGTATCTGTGCCAGGCTGTATCAAAGAGGAATGTTGATTCGATGACTTTGTTGACTGTGCCGAATCTGTTTCATCCGACGTTGTAGTTGAGTGAACTGCAGAAGATACAGAGGATTGATAATCACTCGTAGACTGGGTTGAATGTGCGGAGCCATGTAGTTGGTTTGCATCCAAAGCCTGGGTTTCACTCAAAGTCGTAGTCGAATCAAAAGTGGGGATCGTGGTTGTAGTATCGCCGACAGACCCGGTCGAGTACGAGTTGGGTGAAGGACCATCAGAGGTGAGCGAAGATTGTGTGGTGGAAATGAGACTGGTCAACGGACTGGAGGCTGATTGAGTTGAAGCCGCACTGGTTTGAGAATCCTGGGTGCCTAGTAAGCCGGTCGAAGCAGTCGAGCCAGCGTGAGTGCCTGGGCGACTACGAGAATCTGCACCGGCCGAAGCGGTTGAAGGCGAGGTAGACTCGCTAGGTGACAGTTCCGAGATCGAAACTGTTGCTGCGATTCGAGTGGTAGCAGGCAAAGAGTTGGAAGATTCACCAGCCTCAGCGGCAGTCGTGATCTTCCGAGGCTTGCAGCCCCTGAGTAACGGGTTGACCGAAGATAAGGCAGAGGTTGTGGGAATATCGGACGAGGATATGGAGTTTTGGTCGCCACCTAGCTCTCGGACTTCGACGCGGATGCCTTGGGCATCCCGAAATGAATGAGATGGAGAGTCCAAGGAAGTATCCTCGTCAAGTAAAGGGGTGTCAATGGAGGGGAAGACATGATAGACATGGGGGTTCAAAGGAGTGTCAAGAAGAGAAGTGGCCGAGGGGGAAGGAGCGGAATGGCTGGACGAAGAGTAAACGAAATCTGTAGCAACTGAACCTTCTTTTGCGAGGCTGCTTCCACACAGCAATGGAAGCAGCAGCCAAGCAGAGAGTCTGGCCATGGTGAGCCGTTGGTCAGTAATCCTGACTGCGTTCGTGCACAACCCAAAAGAGCAGAGAAACAAAATACAGCGCGGCAGAGGGTCAAATCAGCCAAGACCAGAGTGAATGGGAGCAAACATATTTATGAATCATTTCAGGGGCCTGGCCAAACAGGCTCATCTTCAAGCCAGACCTACACCTCCGCTGGCTTTACATGGCGCCACTTCAGGGTGTTCGAGATTGCATTGCGAAGTCGGTTCAGCCGGCGAAGCACGATATCTACAAGAAGCGAGAACAACTAGATACGAGACTATTGATTCTGACCTCCACTTGGCAAAAAGGCTCAAACGGTTGGGGGCGAATGGGATATAAGTAAGAGCGAGTTTGACGGGGGACTTGGTGAAAATGTCGAGTCTGCGCTAAAGATCGCTAGCCCCGGAGAAATCAAAGCCACGGCGATGGTGTCTGGATCAGGAAAAGGACGGAGTTCAAAGTGGATCGGGGTTGCGCGTCTCAAAGGCCCGTAGAGTTCTGGACTTGGCGCAGGTATCCTATCTACCGTATCAAAATGCAAGAGTGGCGGGAAGTCCGACAGCTTCAAGCATTTTAGGAATCGCCCGCTGGCTAACGCCGTGACGGTTAAATTTGGCCGTCGTAGTCGGCATCCTCTAACCGGACAGTGTAGGAAGGCCCTTTAGGTGCAAACCATCATGCTACAGAGCCTTGCGAGTCAGTAGTGAGGTAACTTCATTTCTTTTCGCGTGTCAAATACAACAGACTCATCATGCCGCTTTCGTAGATCACTAGGATGATGAGCGGTCTAGATTTCGGAATGACACCATGTCGTCATTATAAGGCTCTTTTGCGGATGCCGCCAAAATCATCTCTGGCAAACCTAATTATTCACTCAAGGAAACGCCACCCGAGCGGCAGGTCAGGAGGGTTCTCCTGTTGGAAAAATAATTATCAGGTCTCCTTGAATGGACTGAGCCCAGACTTGACGCGCACTGCCAGAATCAGACCAAGCTAACCTCCCGCACAACCCGGGCCCGGCGCAGTAACCAGTCAAAACCCAAAATCGTCACCAGCAGTTGCTCGTTCTACTCCCCTAACCCTCATGCGGCCGATGGGCCGTTGATGCAACGGCGAACACTCATCTAGCTTTTCCGTTGAGGGCGAGTTCGCCGACGGAAATAAAGCCTATGGTCAGTCTCTGTTGAATAGCTATTGGTCTGCTGATCGAGGGTCTCCACGTTGAGACACGTGGCTTAAGCCTCTAGTTTAGGGCCGTTATCTTGGCCCAGAGTCCAGACACCCATTTCCACCTATAGCCGACGGTGATTACTCGTTCATGTCTCTGTAAGCACCCCAATGCTCACAGCCTGATTTCATACATAAAGAAGCATTGTATGATCCGCCACGAAACTGCGCCTCCAAAGGCCAGTGGTCGGAGAGCTACAGTGGAAGGCTATCGTTCGCCATACTGGGTGCATAGTCCGATAATATAATGCGACAACTCTTACACCCCAACTTGTGTCTAGTTTGAACAAGCAGTCGGATTTATTGATAACCTGATGATATCCATAAGTTGATGCCATGTAGATTCAAGAATGGGGAAGTCTGCCAGTCTGTGCCCCTTTCACGCTTGTGGGCACTGCAAGGGCCATCTCCGTGATCCCCCGGAGACGAACAGGCGTGGCTTGAAACTGGATTGCAAGGGTGCGTTATCAGCGAATCATGCGGTATGTGGCTTATCTTACACATCCTGCTTTCCCAGCCACACTGTAGGACAACCGCTCTGCCTTCTTTAAACCAGCCGGACGTCCCAATTCATCTCCAGAGGCATGTTCAGCATCTTCGACATGCCGTTAACAAGGGAAGTGTCCGTGGGAGTCGAGGCGTTTGGTCCTGTAAATCAACGATCAGAGAGAATAAAATCTCAATACTAATTAAAGCTCCCAGGCTCTAGGCAGGAGAGACTTCGAAGTCGTCAAATTACACTCAGCGGTCTGGAATGGCGACGACTGGGTCAAGGCTGGGCTAGGCGTTGGCTGAGTAGTCAACAGCCATCAAGCCTCAAATTCTGTCTCAGGCTCTCTCAACACTGAGGTGTAAAAAGGGAGGGGCCTGCCCGCTTCCGCCGGTTGTTCCCCAGTCCACTCCAAGTCTCGTTACAGATTACCCACGACAGCCCATGCCCACACAATATTTCAGCGGATGGAGAGCCGGCCTTGCTCGCTGCACAGTAGTAGCGGCCGTGGTTGCTGCCATCAACATTATATTTCTCGCCATCGCGATTCCTAGACTCGACACATCTGGCTACAGCAGCAATGAAGGGGTCCTCTTCCACGGCGGCTGCAAGAAAGCAAAGGAACTAAGCACCGGCTTGCATCTCGCAATCAATGTACTGGCTACGATGCTACTAGCCGCTGGGAACTATACGCAGCAAGTGCTCACAGCGCCAACGAGGCGCGAGGTTGATCTAGCCCATGGAAAGAAGCAGAGCTCGATATAGGTGACCCGTCGTTTCGCAACCTCAGTAAGATATCTTGGAAAAGAACAGCAGCCTGGACCATCTTAGCACTAAGCTCATTCCCCATCCATTTACTGTATAATATGCCGTCGAACATCAAGTTTCCTAGCAGCTCACTATTTAATAGCTATAACTCCGTCGTAACCTTCGAAACCGGCACAAATACCTATAATGTGTATATCGCGAGGTGGAAGGATGTAATAAATCCAAATTATGAGCTTCCTCCTGATCCTCAAAACTCCTCTAAGACATTCCCCAAATCACTCGACGGCTTCGAGAGACTGGAAAACAGCGAGTGCATCACCACCTACGCGCGGCAGCTAATTTCAGGTCGGTCAGATATTATTCTAATCCTTGATCCCTCGACACAGGATAATTTGCGCAACCACACCCAGATATATGGCGGATCCCTAAAATCCGTGCTTGCAGGATCCTATGAGTGGATTTGTGCAAAGGAAAGATTTTACGACGTTTCGGACTGCGACGTATCTTCCGTGGATCCAACCAACTGGACGGTTCGGGCCAGCACAACGGATCCGGAAAGGAAATATAAGGACCTCCGCGTGGATTATTGCCTGAGCAAACGGACTCCAGAGTACTGCAAGCTAATCCTAAGCATCCGCTTGCTTGCCGTAGTTGTGGGGTGCAACGTCTTCAAACTTGTGGGCTTAGCTCTAACATGGCTATGCTTGGAGAAACAGCCCCTTCTGACCCTGGGAGGTCAGTACAAGCTCCCCATACTGTAGGCGTTACTTATCCTTTGGCAGATGCCATGGCTTCGTTTCTCGACCATCCGGATCCAGCTACTAAAGGCCGGTGTCTTTTACCCATGTCCTCTAACTACCGGTTATCTTGGGTGGCTGGGCCTCGGATCTGGCGTCCTAAGAAACATCATTGGGCTGTATCGATTTCATGGACGAGATACGGACTAACTGTCACTCTGTAATGCGCAGATTGCCACACGTTATGGTTTTAATTTTGCTAATAAGGTATAGCTGCATTGCCGAGCTCGCAGCGGCTTCCTTACTGTTGAGAATGGCTATCTTTTACACCGGAGCATCAAGCCTTGGCGAACTCTGGGCTAGAGGCTTTGGACAAGTGAGGACCGACGCACTAATCGACTTTGGGAGGCGGTTGCTCAATAGCCCTTCGAGCATGGTGCTTATTTCAAACTCCCCCCAGGTAATCCTCTCCATTCTCTACGCCGCGCTGAATGGCATGTGGACTGCCATGATGGTTGGTGCCGAGTGGAATAGCTACGGACTCAAGCGCAAGAGTCTTCGGACCACGTACCCTGTTGGGCTTCAACGGAAGACCTTTTGGCTATCGCTCCCATTAGTAGGTGCCTCTTCAGATATCTGCATCACAAGCCATGATTCGCTGATTACATGGTTCCTCCGCAGTTATAGAGATATGGTATACCTCTGATTACCGTGTCTGGAACACTCCACTGGCTCATCTCCCAGTCAATCTTCTTCGTGAGGCTCAATATCTACCGACACTATGAAGAGTTTGACAATCCTGAACTCCACAAGTCATATACCACCTGTGGTTACTCATCCATCGCCATAATCTTTTCTATTGCACTGGGGTCTTTATTACTGCTGGCTACTATTGGTGCAAGTTTGAGGACGATGAAGGCCGCTATTCCGCTGGGTGGCACATGCTCTGCGGTAGTGAGTGCCGTTTGCCACGCACTAGACGGCGATGAGTACGCTGCTTCGGAGCTAGTCAAGTGGGGAGCTGTCCCTGGAAGAGCTGGAGGGAGTTGGGATCATGCTTGCATAACAAGCTTGATAACCGAAGCCCCTGAGAGTGGGAGATGGTACGAATGAGGCTGCGGCGATAGCGACCTCAATTCGTGCCAGAACGTCGCGGCCAAGTGTCTACGTGCGTTGAAGTGGGGAATGCACATGATTTTGCTGGGAGCCATCCAGTAGGGAGAACCCCTTTTTGTACGGCGATGCTGTCTCTTGGGAAGATCCTGGTCCGTAGCAATCAGTGCTTTGATGGACAAGGAGACCGGATGGAAGCGGGTAGCAAACGCAGTTGCTTGGAACAAACATTCCTTGGCATCAGTGGCACCAGGAGAATCGCAAAATGATGTTGGGAGTGTCGATCAGAAAACAAAGCATAGTATCGACCAGAATACAGGGCCAAACGACGGCTACTGAGGATGGCAAAGTTCTAAACGGCGATGAGAAATGAATCATCACACTCACGAGCATGCCTTGAACATCCACAATCAACTGACGCATGAGAATGGCCCATCAGGCTAGGTCTGACCGGAATTTATTGCACTGCTCAAAAATCTACTTATCCAGTCTCGGAAATCCGTTTCTATCCACTTGGCTACTACCGCAAGAGCCGCTCGGAGCTGGTACATGCCCAGGATGGTAGAGGTGTCCCCGATTCTCATGGACTGATCGAGGAGTAGCTACAGCATTGTTAGTTAAAGTAACCCAGAGCAAGGTTTGATGGTGGTTGAAGGCTGGACGTACCATTTCGTTCCCGTTGTCCACCGCGAACAACACTTGCCATACGCTTCCGTACACTTGGAAAACCGGGATGGTAATGAGTCTCTGCCCTGCATTACTGGCTCGCAGACGCTCTTGCCACGCAGCTGTCCATATGGCAAGCTGAACATGGCTACTGGCTACATTGCCCGTTGATATTTTGGTCTCGATAAAGACTGGAGCTGGCCTCGTCCTCAGGGTTTCATAAGCCGTCTGGTTGACCATTCGATGCTCTTGTTGGCTTAAAAATTCATCAATTGTAGCTTGCAGCGTATCGTCGGGTAACAAGGCCAGGGCAAAGTCGACCATCTTATGGACCGACACTGCCGAGGGCTCGACTGAGGAAGCTTGATCATCGCTAACGAGACTCGACCGGCTTGAAGCAGCGCTGGACGAAGCGGATCCCATCCAGCTATCTTGGGCCCCTGGTCGGAAGTCTTTGACTATCTGCGCATTGGTGATGGTCTCGGCCCTTACCGAAGAGAATGGGGTAAGGGCGAGTTTGAGCATGGGATAGTGGACCTGGCCGTTCCACGCCGACTCCCCCTTGTTGAGGTTGGCTGCGTCTTTGGCTTCGTGCAAGATGTCAAGCATGGTCGAGTGCTCCCGCGCCAAGATGTTGTCGTTGGTCTGTGTCTGCTCCAGGTCCTCGGGCTGCCACATAAATGGCAGGATGCCAGCGTTACTGATGCCAGAAGGGCTCTCAACCTGCTTCAAAGCACAAGGTAAGATTTCAAGCTTGCACGACACGGCGAAGAGGTCGCGATATAGTCCATGGCTATCCAGGGGGAGAGCAGAAGTCATCTCTTCCGGGTTGATAACCCGGATCGGCCGCTTGAGCTGGGCGAGACTGGCTGTCGTCGGGTGTCTCTTAGATGGCGATTGCCGACGCTTTTTCCTAGGGGATGGTGAAAACACACCGCTTCGAAGGGTGGTGACAAAGGAGGAGACGTCGGCCGAACTGATGACAGCATGTTGATCGTCGATTCGCGGCCGAGGTGTCGCGTCCAGATCGATAGGTAGGCCAGGCAGCCTCTTGGGGCTCGACATGGCACAGGTGAGGGAGTGAATTCGCGATGGGTCGGCGTCTTGTAGGACAAGCGCGCGTTTCCTTTTGCGCGTTGGATGGTCGTCGCTTTGTTTACTCTCTTTTGTGGGGGATGTTAAGGCTGCCTTCGATGTGAGATCTGCGACCTCGTGGACCCAAGCTTGGATCGCAAGGCTATGCATGCCATTCGATTGACAGAATACGCTTAGAGAACGAAGTCTGCTATCGTGCTCGCAAGCTCGTCGCCATACGATTGTGTACGGTTTAGCTCGAGTGTGTGTACTTATGTGGGGCGTGGTCGTTTTCAATGTTGCTAGCCAACCAGCCAACCGAGGGGCACGCTTCCTTCCACGCTCCATTCAGCCAAGCTGAGACCACGTGACTTTGCAGCTCTTATCACGTGATTCGGTGATGGGACCTACCCGGTACTATACGCATCTATCATCTACACGCACTTTTCCGGAATAACGCCCTGGATTTGATTTTAGGCCCATAGTATTGAATATTTCTAGCTTGCACGTCGGAATTCTAGGCTAAAAAGTAAGCCACAAGTCTCAATCTTCAGCCTTTCGTCGGGTGCTTGTTTGCTTTGAATGTCAGCTCTTGTCAGAACTTAGCATTGCAATTCGACTTTCCAATCAATCCACATCAACTCAATCTGAACAAAGATTTTCATGACATATTCAAATCAAGCAATACACCTTGATTAAGTGCAATCTATTTGATTTATTTAGGGATTTTAAGGGTGATTTTTTAATCATATTTAAGGGGTTTTATAGATTACCTATGACCTCATTCTCTGCGAGGAAATGCTGACTAAACTTGATTGGAGATAAGCTTGATTGGAGATAAGGACAGGCAGCTCATACTAGCACCATCTGTGGTGCGATTAAGGTCACGTGATTTACGGCACCACCGGTGGTGTCAATAAGATCCGCCGTAAGAGGCATTCGTGTGTGTGCAAGAGTAATCGCACCACCGATGGTGCCGGTATGAGTTCCCAAACATCGCGCTGTGCGACTTGCTGCGATATATTAATTTTGGGAAATATAACGCGCTTTCCACTTGAAGCCGACCNTCCGCCGTAAGAGGCATTCGTGTGTGTGCAAGAGTAATCGCACCACCGATGGTGCCGGTATGAGTTCCCAAACATCGCGCTGTGCGACTTGCTGCGATATATTAATTTTGGGAAATATAACGCGCTTTCCACTTGAAGCCGACCCTTCGTAATTCGTTTATCTCAAACCCTTGGTTGCGATCGAATTGATCTCGGAACCGACAACCATGGCAGTGCCCACCTCCGGATCTCAACCCCCGGGGAACTCCTCTGGCTCTAAGCACAGAGCGCGGATTCCCACACGGAAGAGCCTTGGCGATATGTGCTTGCGCCTAGATGGCCGATCCAGATGCGCCGGTGTCAGCGTTCTATGAGCACTTGATAACAAGGCCACTGACATGAATTGAAAAAGTCCAATTTGAGTAAACTAAACTGCCCTGGGTGCTGAACATAGCTCGAACTACAAGATATCCTCCTCCACAACCTTGACCTTTACCTTCATCCCCCATCCATCCGGTCCTCCGATCCAATTTTTCTTCTTCCCTACCTTCTCCACTATCTTGACGTGATCTCTCAGGGCTTTCTTCAGCTTCGCCGGGTCATTCTTCACCTTCTGCACCGAGATTGTCAGCGTGACTCCTTCCCTCTGCCTCTTGCGTCCCAAATCCCAGGCCCATTCCGACGAAAGAACAACTCGAGGTTTACTCTCGTCAATCTTGCCCGAGGGGTAGAGACGGCTGATCAAGTATCCAACCCGGCCCAGGTACGCAGCCCACCAGACCTCCTCTGGTGTGATGACACGCTGGAGCGCCTCCTTGAACTGAGCTTCGCGCGGTGGGAGCTCGCCCATATATCTCGACTCCAGCATCAGTGCAAGCCTGGCTCTGTCCTCGTGCGAAACCCCCCGAGTGGAAGCGAGCAACCCGGCGCTCGTGCTGTACATGGCAGCCGTGGACGCCAGCTCCTTGTCCATGATGGTGTGCACGTACAGGAGGTTGGCAAACGCCCGGATGACGTGTCGGCTGATGGCATCCGGGAAGCTGCGGGTGCCGCCCTTGGAGGGCTCTGGACAGGAAAACATGAGAAGGCCAGCTATGGACTGGACTGACTCGGGTGCGAAGCGTTGTGTCGTGACCTCCAGCGGGTCTTGGGCTCGGATGCTTGGCTCGAGTTCCCTAAAGAGCAGCCCTTCCCGCACGCCGCCTTGACAAAAGTGCGCAACCCGGATGCCGTGCGGGATTGCGTGGGACAGGACGTTGACCAGGAACGCGACAGCAGGGACTTGCTTCCTCCGCCGATCGGAAACCCGGAAGACGGTATGGGCAGTCCGAGCAACCTCCTCCATGGCCTTTGTGTTCTCGAATCTCTCCTTGTCCACAGTGAATCCATTGATGATGGATATTGGATGGGGGTGCTCTCCGGTCTGGCTCATGTATAGCAGGAGGTAGCCCCAGCCTCTGAACCCCCCTCCAGAGAGATACAGGGGGAACCCCCCCTTCTCCTTTGCTTCCGCCACTAAGCTCTCAGGAACCCCGATCTTTTCGTACGCCTTCTCGAAATTGGCAATCATCTCTTGGCGAAACTTTGCCACTGCCTTCTCTGCCTCCTGCTTCGACTTTCCCCGTTTCAAGTCCGCAAGGGTCTTGGTCAGCGCAGCTGCCCCGTACGGGAAGCTGATGGACCCCTTGTCACTGATGCGGACGTTTCCTGCTTGGGATATGATCCAGGTGATCTGGGTGCTGCCGCCGCCGAGGTCCATCATGAGGCCTCTGATATCGGAGAAGCCGCTGGCAACGCCCAAGGCGCCGATCCGCCCTTCGTCTTCTTTAGGAAGCATGTCAACGATGAGGCCGGTGGAGTGATTGATTTGCTTGATGAACTCGGCCGAGTTGAGCGCTGCTCGAGTTGCCTCCGTGGCGACAATGTGGATGTTGGCTGGCGGGACATGGAGATCGGCACAGACAATCTTGAAGCGATTCAGAGCGGCGATAATGTCGTCAATAATATGTTGGGGAATGGGTATTTTGTGTCCAGTCTCTGGATCAAATTGCGCGTCGTACAGTGAAATATCGACGCGATAAACATGGGATGTCGGGAGAATACGAGACAGTGGCGGGGATAGATCTGTGACTGAGAAGCGGATTCCGTTGCTAGCAATGTCTCTGTCAGCTCCCAATTCAACATCGCCGATCTTGCGCCAGTTTTACGATCCTTTTACTGCAAAGAGAGCACATCGCGAAGTTGGCTCTGGATTGAAGAACGTAACTCACCTTCCCATGTCGACAACACCCCTGAGATAGGAGCGGTTCGCCACTGGAACTTCATCACGAGGCTCATTGCGAGACAAACAGAGCGTACTTAAATCGTCAAGAGTGTCGAAGTCGGAGTTGAGGGAATCCATTGGCAGTTGGGACAAGATCTCCATGGGGACGTTGGGATAACTTGACTTGAAGTGGCGGTTGAAGTATCAGTCAATGTGGGAAATAATGCGCAACTAATAATACCTGCGATGTATTCACGACTGAAAATCTGCTGTAGAACAGAGCAGCCAGACCACGGGTATTAATACCAAGCAATTCAGCCGAAAGCTTGCCAAGCATGAGGCGTAAAGTCTTCGTATTTTCAGCACCAACCGTGCTGTTGTAGAAAGTTCATAACATCGCACTGTTGGCTGAACTCTCTTGTTCCCATATTCAGGCCGTGAAGTTGAAATAACATTTGACAGGCTTGACAAGAGAAAGGGGATTGGTTTACTAGCACGGATGTGTCGGATGGGAGTACGTATGGGTCTATTCATGACGTATCTTCCGAGAGCATGGCGTCGGCACCCTGGGCCACTAGTAGGGCATATTCGAGGGCGATAATAGAGACAATTGCCTTGAGGTAGGAAAAGGGCTTGCGTTGAATCCATTGATACGGACATAACAGATAGCACTGCCTGATTATGGTTTCCAATGAGGCTCCCGTCAAGGTTTGTTCCAGACATCTAGTGTTCAGCTACTACCTGTGTCAGGCGACACAGAGTTCGTAAATAACGCCTCACCGTTTTCCTGCCCGTCGGCGCTCGGAGGCCCAAAGCCCCTTGAACTTGCGGTATGCGACAAAGCTGGCGAGGATTAGCGACACGGCCAGAGCCAGCAAGCCTGAGGCTTGCGCTAACTGCCCCCAGATGTCGCGGAGGCCATTGTGGCGTGGCTGTTATGCATCATCGTTACCACGTGGCTAAAGCAAGGTTCGCGCTACGGGCTTTTGACAATGGCCAGTTGTCAAGGCGATAGGTACCAATACCAGAAGGGCTCGTAGGGGGCATGTTCTCTTTTGCTCAATGGTACAGTGGTCCTTGGCACCAGTGGAGTTGTCCTGTAGAGAGGTGGACGCGATGCCTTCGGAATTCCACCGTACCCAATACCCAATAACTTTGAGAGGAAACTCTGCACCGAAATCCAGTTTCGCTTCTGGACTTGAGATCCTCCTTCTCTAATGACTTGCGTGGAGCGACGGCTGAGGAACCTAAAGTTTGGACTGAAGAATTCAGCCCAGGTGAGGAGGCTGATGATACCAGCTCACCCTTTGACCATATGCTTACTTGGCCAGATAAACGTCGTCACTCCCCGGGGCTATACTTGAGGTCCCATTCTTACGCGAGAGAAGTCGCCCACACAAAAGATTGTCTCTATTTTTGGCCAAGTCAGAAAAGGGACTTCCGGCAGGTGGCTTGGTTCACCTTCAAGAAGTCATAATGCTTAGATATTGACTGGTGAAGTAGATTGAGCACAGATCTGCTTGAATGGCTTATTCAGGGGTGGGGATGTATCTGAATAATGTACTTCTTCCTCTCCCGTAAAACCCTATGCCCACAAACTGCATGTAATTGGGTTCTGGCTTGATCAAGAAGCAACCCTTGTGACGACCTTCTCGTTCTTTGCGCTGTGTATACTATCGAAGGGAATAGGATAGTGCTGCTGGGTGTGACAATGGTCTCACTGGCATTCCCGTTGATAATGATACCAAGTGTCTGTCGGCCCATTAGGAACGAATTTACACGGATTTCTCTATTCAAGGGAAGTTGGTAAAATCATCTGGGAAGTTTCTAACAAGATCAATCACTGGGAATGGTCCACTATCGGGGGCCCAAAGAGACCGGCGCCCAGCTTGGAATCTTTCGGCACGTCTACTCATGCCATACTCTGCATTTTCATACAATACAGACAGAGCCGGAAATAGCGGTTTACACTATCGATGACCTACTGGGCAGCTATCCCGAGGGATAAGGTCTACTCCGCCTCAGTATTAGCCAAGGCTCCTGTTATTAAGTAACTACTGGGAAAGCTTAACTTATACCGCTGGCTGCACGTTAGTTGCATTAGTTCTACTGAGTGAGATACCTAAGACTATAAACCTGGTCCTGTCTTCTCCAATAGAGCCAAGGCTATGACTAATGGCCTGCCTTGATAGATACCAGACTTACCTACAACATAGTGTCGAGGCCACCGATAATCATCCAACCACACATGGGACTTTTGATTATGCCCAAACCTTCGAAGGCGTTCCATTCAGGAAGTTCAGAGGCCAATTATTTCACAAGACCCTCCATTTGGCCGTGTCATCACTCTTCACCTTCTAATAATGGATGTTAGGTCTTGGATCATTATGGACTACTTCGAGCTTAGGAGCATCTCAACCTTGAGTAATTCCTTTTGAACTGTGGCCTTGGAGAAATCTTGTCGAGGGTTCTCATTGCGAACAAGCCATTCTCCAGTTGGCAATCCATCTGACAGACTGCTTCCCATGGTGGTTGGGCCCCTTGCTATGAGTTGCGGAGATGGCAACAAATACAGTCATCCAGCTAGCAATCAGACGTAGAACGAACTATTAGCCTACTTTCGCTGGACAAGCCGGATTGCAGAACAATTCAGGTCATGTCAAACGTAATGTTGGGCTACATCGTGCCCTGCCCACTTCTGTGCAAGAAATGATAAGCAGGAGTCGTGGCGTCATTGCACGGCCCGACTTGACTTTGGCGGATGGTGGTTCACCATCATAGACTAAGAGGAGCCAGGGGGACTTCGTAGATGTGCCCATAATAAATAACTGTCTTCGCTAGATGAAATATAGAAAGCTACTGTAGCTAGTACAACATTTTGAGCACAGGCCCTCCTCGACCAGGTGAAGACTCCAAGAGCAATAGTCTACGTGCCCAGACTCCACTCCCGGTAGGATCATGAGCCTCCCCTGGTCCTTCTCCTGCCTTCAGCTATCCTCCGTATCGTAAATCATGAACTCGTCTGTGACCTGAACCTTGGTTCTTGGCGTCTCGCGCACAGGCGCCGAGACACGACGTGGTGGGTGATCTCGGCCAGTCCCCAAGAGATGTCAGGGATGCGAACATCGTCGTCCAATGTCCTCTGAATTGATGAAGGGCAAATATTTGGTGAGAGTTTGCTCGGTAACGAAAGTTACTTCTTCAGCTCATCGGTTTCGGCCTTTGGGGCCTCCTTGGGCTCAACCTTCTGGGGCTCGGGCACCTCAGGTTCAACCTCCGTGGGTTGTACCTCCGCCTTCTTTGGTTCAGCCTCCACCTTCTCAGGCTCAGCCTCCTTGGTTTCAACCACCTCAGGTTCGGCCTTCTCAGGCTCAGCTTCGACCTCCTTGGGTTTGGCCTCCTCGGGTTCAGCGTTCTTGGGTTCAATCACCTCAGGCTCAGGCTCTGTTGGCTTAGCTTCCACCTTGGGCTCGGGCTCCTTTGTCTCAACCTCCTTAGGAGCAGCCTCCTTGGGCTCGGCCTCGGGCTCGGCAGGCTTTTCGACTTCAGCAGGCTTTTCCGCTTCCACAGGCTTCTCGACCTCGGCAGCAGTCTCAACCTCAGCAGGCTTTTCGACTTCGGCGGGCTTCTCAACCTCGGCGGGCTTCTCCTCTTCCACGGGCTTTGCTACTTCAGCCGGCTTCTCATCCTCGACAGGCTTCTCGACTTCGGCTGGTGTGTCGACCTCAGCTGGTGTGTCGACCCCAGCTGGTGTGTCGACTTCGGCCGGCGTTTCGTCTGCGGCAGTCTTCTCGTCCTCAACAGGTTTTTCAACCACAATAGGCTTCTCCTCCTCCGCGGGCTTCTCTTCCTCGACAGGCTTTTCGACAATCACAGGCTCCTCAACTTCGACAGGCTTTTCCTCCTCGGCCGCCTTGGGTTCCTTCAGCTCGCCGATAGTCTCGTTGGCGGCAGCAAGTTGCCCTTCAAGGTCGGCCTTGGCCTGCTCCAGAGCCTGAATCTCGGCTGCCGCTTCCGAAAGGTGCTTCAAGAGGTCGTGAACAGTCTTGGCTTCCGCCTTGAACTGGTTTAACAGAGCGATTGCTTGCTTGGCCACATCTCCGTATTTCTCAACGGAACCGACATCTGCGAACCTTTATTAGAATGTGAGGCGACTGCGTGAGGGAACAAGGCTTACCGGCTTCTTGGACCTCCCAGGAACCGTCAAACCACGCCATATTGAATGCAGAAACGACGAACGAGATAGTGTGGGGGTTGGAGGAGGAGGGTAGTGCAATTGGTTCAAGTCTCGGTGTTGCTGTGGAAGGCTGGAGCGATGTATGGTTCTCATGTTCAAGACGTAGGAGATACTAGCTCTTATATATCCATCTACATCATTGACCAAGGCTGGCAGTCTTGACCGATTCATTCGCACTCGACTGATAGCCGCTGGCTTCAAGCACGCCACCCCGGCATACTAGGAGGTTGGTTTCCCCTCAAGCGTCTCGGTGAAAGCCTGGCCGCCACAACTGGACATTCTGCATCGAACCTATGAGCTGTTGCTGCGTGGACTCTGCCCGCGCCAGCGTGACCAATTGATATTTTCCACGAACTCTTGGAAAAGCACACCACTGACGATCGTTGTGACATATTCTACCCCGCAGCGAAGTCATTCGACGGGCTGGGCAGTAGCCCTGCAGAAAACAGGCAACCCCTGCAGTATGCGGTCTCGCGCCCGGTTGAATTCTTGGCCAGGGACTTCCCAGGTCTAAACACTACAGGTTTCCAGCTGCAGGATCTGGCCTCGTGGCGAATGGAAACTTCAAGCCATAAATATACAGAGATCTCATAGGATGGTTATCCAGCGGCTCGATTTGTTTGTTTGTTTACAGCGGCTATGTGCTGGTTCGCGTGACGCCGTCAACAAGCAGAGAAATGGAGGAATGAGAGGTCAGGTCATAACCCTCGAGGTTCTGGCGCCCGCATCAGCTGATCAGCCCAGTCTTGATTCCCCTGGGGTCATACTTTCAGTGGCTGGGGTTTTTAGCGGAACTACGGATTCCTACTAGTACGAAGCTAAGTCTGCATCTTCTAGGATGTTATGCACTCGGACTTGTTGGCAGCCGACCGTCTAAGATGCTGCACCAGCACGAAGTGGGATTCATCCTGAAAGTTCCGGTCAACCTGACTCTAGCGCCCTGCCAGTGAGAACCGGAACTGCCAATAAGTATTAACTCGCTCAATGGCCTGTCGCTTTGTTGGTCCGCACATGATCGTACGAGCCCCTGTCAATGTCCTAGTCACAGACGCTACCGGCACAATTCTATGGAGAATTGCCTCATCGGGTGCAGGCGCGTGGGGCTGTAGAAACGGCCCATACCGGGGAATCCTTAGTCTCGGAGTTGTCCTCATCTGTAGCCAATGCTGGGCAACTCTACCCACAAACTGCCAACTCTCTTGCAAGAGGACTCACGGAGAGAGAGAGCTAGCACTTGCAGACAGCAAGCAACCCTTCATGTAGAGTACGTAGCAAGCGCCTTGCTAGTTTGATGAACCATGTCCCCCACTGCCAGTCACCAGTCCACACCCTGATAGCTACCAGGTTCTTGACACTCTGAGCATGGCCTTGCCATGAATGGCACACCGCTCTTCACCCCCCACGTAACCCGATTGTTTGCCAAACTGAACCCAGGCTGTGCAGCGACTTCCCCGACGCGCGGATTTGAACCATGCGATCCATTACCAGGGCGCTTGCCGCGTCAGAGGTGATCGCAGAGAGCTGCACGTCTTTGTCGGCGGCCTCGGTTGCTGGCCCAACCACGAGCGACCCGGTAAATAAGTTGAGATGAATTGCTTTCGCAAGGACGAGTGTAAAGGGTCCAGACGCTCTATTGGCGCTGCATCGCGAAATTGCGCCGCTCATTATACATCTATACCTTTTTCATCTCACACCAACTAAAGAAACGATACAGCAACATGGAGGAGATTACTTCCGCTCGTTTCAACATCTGGACCGACACAGCACTGCCATGGCCTCCAAACCCTCGATTGGGCGCGCTGTCAAGCGACATGAAGGCGGATTCGAGGACCCCGAATACGCATTCTTTACTCAGGATTGGATCCCAATAGGTTTGTTCTATATGAAGCGAGACTCCCGCCCTATAGGCTACATGACTGTAACCTCTCTCACTGCTCCCTTGGGCACATCTACCTTGTCTGCCTTCACGGCCTTGTCCGTAAACGACGCGCGACCGATCCGAGTATACGTGCCTCCCTCACCTTCCTTCAGAATCAGAGCATAGCTACTATCCAAGAACAGCGCCACGGAAGGAAACGTTGGCTCGTTATCAAAGTGAGCGGTGCCCTTCTTGGAGACCTTTGAACTTTTGATACCAAAGAACGACCTTTTGCTACTTGACCAAGTTGCATTCACCCCAGTCTGGAGCGGATGAATCACCCCTTCACGGCCGTCAAACTCACGAAAGGAGAGTTCATAGATCGGACCCTACACACATTTCAGCACTGATGCGACAAACTTTCAGAATCTTATTACGCACCTTCAGTGTCAAGTTTCCAGATGCCACGCGGCCAAATGCATCTTTGCCCAATGGCTCAACTTGTACATCAACACAGGCAGCCAAGACGTCATCACCCAGCGCGGAGTAGTCGATTTCAGCATCGAGGGACGCCCATGACCAAGACGGTGCTCGGTATTCGGCAGGGTATTTGACGGTTGACCTGGTCGCGGGTGGCATGGCACAGTCGTGTGCTGTATCCGAGCAGTGGTGGGTGGGTTCAGCGCTCCGAACAAAACAAAACACTACCAAAACAAATCA